>JARDVA010103779.1:0-11399 GCA_030265315.1 Mopalia swanii
CTCTGAGGTGTTACTGAACATGAATCAATGGTTTCTGATTGTTCTCATCATAAAATCTCTGAGGTGTTACTGAACATAAATCAATGGTTTCTGATTGTTCTCATTATAAAAGCTCTGAGGTGTTACTGCACATAAATCTATGGTTTCTGATTGTTCTCATTATAAAAGCTCTGAGGTGTTACTGAACATAAATCAATGGTTTCTGATTGTTCTCATTATAAAATCTCTGAGGTGTTACTGAACATAAATCAATGGTTTCTGAGTGTCCTCATCATAGAAGCTCTGAGGTGTTACTGAACATGAATCAATGGTTTCTGATTGTCCTCATCATAAAATCTCTGAGGTGTTACTGAACATGAATCAATGGTTTCTGATTGTCCTCATCATAAAATCTCTGAGGTATTACTGCACATAAATCAATGGTTTCTGATTGTCCTCATCATAAAATCTCTGAGGTGTTACTGCACATAAATCAATGATGTCTAAATGTTCTCATCTGCATAGCTCTGGGATATAACTACACATAAATCTATGGTTGCTGATTCTTCTCATGACTTCTCATCAATTGTTTTTCATTGTTTTTATCTTTCATATTCATAAATCTGTTTGTGGCTTAAGATAGTCTAGCATAGTCAATTCTGAGCTACCTAAAGCCTGCTTCGATGTACCGTTCACGGGACCGTCCCATCTTTGATTGGATGACAAACTGAAATTTTAAAAAAAAGTCCTAACCAATCTGATACAAATGCGAACAAATGAGGGATACACTTATAATATGTCGATCCAAAAAACCTTGGAGCTTCTTGTAATACAGGTCGAATTGAAGGAAAATCATATCACTTAGGTGACTTTTTGTAAGGAGTTCTTTTAAAGTTACAATGCCCATTTGAATTATTATGATAAATCTAAATTTTGAAATAAATACTATTTATTCTCTGTGGAAGCCTGTTGTCAAGAAAACTGTTGTTCACTTACTTGTATTTATAAACTATACTGGTAGCTAACTTTTTGTTTTTATGAAGTACAAAACTTGTTCCAAAGGGAATGATATATAAAGTTGCTACAAGAAAGAAAGTATTTGTGATTTTAATCTCTAGTCGTATCTTGTATTTTTTTTTTTGTAGCGATAGATTTTTGTAATAACTTGTATCGGTAAATAAAACATACGACTTTTGAGCTGATAGCAGCAAACTTTTAACCAATGTACGTGTAGCTAGTTTAATTTTTTTGTAGCTAAAAGTAATTTGTACTAAGAATTGATTTTCTATAAGAAACATTTAGAAATCTTTGCTGTTCAAGCTTAGGGTTGGCAATGTTTCTACTCTCATTGAGGTCTGATGAAAATATATAAGGGAATACTTTTAACTATGATAATGCTACTAAATTGATGTTAGGCTTGCAACAATTATGAATACAACATCCTGTTGTATTCAGGTTTTTTATGTGAGCTAATTGGACATTAAGGAAGGATGGTGGTACAATAAGATCACAATTTATAGATTTTAACCGAGCCGAAATAATATTTGCCTGTATTATACATGGTATAAATATAAGTTTAAATAGTGAGAACAGTTTATGTATGTGTAAGGAGGTAGGAGACCCTCACACTTTGGCCAGTATGTTCTGAGGGTAATACTATTAGTTATTGACGTTTTTCGAAGGGTGTACGGACTTTTATGACCGTCCTGCAAACTTGTACCCCCTGAGCCGCAGGCGAAGGGGCTTGCAGGCTTGTCATTCAAGTCCATATGTGCGACTTTATTCACTTAAGAAAACCATAAGAAAATAGATTCTGCGGCGATACAATCTTTGTTTGTGTTCAGAGTTACCTCCCCTGATGACTAGTGCTGCCATGACAACGCAGCTTTCACAGCCGCATCGACACTGCAGAAAACGGGCCACCAAAAACAGGTTTCTGGTATTTAAGCATCATTTAAATTGAGCGATTATAAAGCAGATATGTTTTGAACTAACTCGGTGTCAACCAAAAATCGATTTCAAAAATAAGTTTTATTTAATTTTGAACATAAAATTTGAAGCGTAGACGGCCATGTTTGTTTTTATATTACCTGTGAACTCTTGTGACGTTCGAAATCTCCCGGGGTGTACGGGTTTTTATCCCCCTGCAAATTGACCAATTAGAACACAAAGAATTTGGTTGACGGATAATAATGTTTTTTCTTGGCACTAGAAGAATGTTAATTTTCTAGCATAGCAAAACACTTAACATTCTTTGTTTGTGTTGGTGTCATTGCCAGTGACTAAAAAGGTAGATAACTCTGTCACCCATATGTCATGTAGAGCCATCTATGTCATTGATTAACAATAGAATTCTATTGAATCTTCATACCATATGCTATTGTTGAGATGGATTGCACTTCCTGTTATATGGGTTAAATAGTTATCTTCCTTTTTTCCCCGCTGGCGATCCCCATTACTGTACGAGGAAGTCCTAGAAGTGAAATAGTGGGGAACATGTCGCGACCTTAGAATTACAGGGTTCTAACTAACATTTTTGTCCTTGTGAGAAAATCGTTTGCAAAGTTCAATTGCTTCTAGTGCATATCCTTATTGTTGAATAATTTCAGTTATTGATTGTGATGTTTCATCGTCCTTAGTAATTGACAGTGTCTGAGCCATTTTGTGTTTTTGTCAAATCTCATGGGGTTACCAAATCGAATGTAACAAATGGAACTCACTAGTGAATTGGAACTTTGTAATTCTGTTGTGGACATAAAACCGACGAATTTTACATAATACTCTCCTGCTAGTAGATAGACCTTTGTAATCCCAATATTATCCACTATCAAACTCATTTTTGACCAAAATGTTAGTTAGAGCCCTGTAATTCTAAGGTTGAGATGGGCCGTGGCTCTGTGGGTATACCCTCTTCATCCTACAGGGCCCTCCAAGGGCAGTGTATTAGCATTGGAGGAAGATTATATTATCATTATAAATGACTTCTTAGATGTGAAATAGATGTAGCCTTGAGCACAAATCAAAACACTCATAGAAACCTGATAATATGTTGTCATGTACAAGTAATAAAGTCGTATGCTAAAATTGTTAAAAAGTTATGACTATTCACTATTCTCACTCGACTTGAAAACAATACCTACATGTAATCTAGGTCTTGTGTATTTATAAGTGTATCTTCTTACTAACTGGTATCAGTATAAATAATTATGTATTATTAAACATTTCGTGTGAAGTAACTGAATAGGTACATCTACTTAAGAAACTTTACATGCTGTCATATCCTCGATTGGTATTTAGAAGTTGTGCTCCACAGACAAATGACAAATCCTAACTTTTTTGGTTACAATATTACAGCATGTATTTGAACAAATTTATGTTTTCTGACAAATGTTGATGCTTTCTAACTGAAAAATTCATCTTCTGCCCCCCAGACACAGTTTACAAGTCTTTTGAATAGCTTCTAAAATAGTAATTTTATGGACGAATTTGGAGGTGATTTAGGGTATAAGGATTCATATGGATGTTAAACTTCTACTTCATTTGCTGACTGATAATCTGTAAACTGATAACAATTGTGAGCACATAAACTAGATGTTTGACATCCATATGAATCATCATGTTCTTCATTTTGACTTTTACATATGGGCTATTGTTTTTATTGTTATACTGATGACAATACTATTTGTTTTACTCAAATACTCCATGAGCATTATCTATTAGCATTTTATTACAGAGAGGGGCAGTTCGGAATGAGCTTCCTGTTGCCCTAAGAGCTGAGGGGCAACACGGAGATGATCTGTTTGTGATGTCTTTGCATTGCATCCTGTTTTTGTCCAATCTTGTCCTTGTTTGTTACCAGTGGGGTCAGCATAAAAAACCCCAAAAAACAAATGTTTTGTTCATAGAACACATGCTACATGAGAATGACATGACAAAAAGCTGTGGTTTTAAAACCTCAACTATTTACCGATGGTATTGATTTAAATGGACATCAGTTCAAATCGAACAATGAATGAAAATAATCTGATATACATGTAGGTTTTGCTTGAGCAAATGAATGTTTAACTTGAAAATGAATCTTATTTTTAGCAGAATATCTTTTGTATTTCATTCTATAACTTATTTTAAAGATTTTAGGATGGGAGATCGAAGGTCAATACTGGTTTCTTAAATGGCTTTCCTATTTTTGTATTTGCATCATGGGTATTTTTTTTTCAAACAGTACTCATTACAAATCAACTATGAAATAATTTTTAAGTTATTCATTCTCTTGGGTTGTATAAATGTTTCTCATCTGTTTCCCCCTCTTTTTGATTAATTTAACAAAAAGGAGAAATCTACATCTTTGTGCTGCTGGCATGTGCTCCTTTTTCACTCAACTTTTGTCAACTGTAAAAGAACTTGTAAAATAACTGTACATATTTTATTTAATTAAAATTAGCTTCACATCGATTTAAGTTGTTTCTTGACTTTGTTTTTTAAACTTCAGCCAGGGGCTTAGCCAGAAATCAACATGTGGTGTCCAAAATGGTCAGTTTGCTTCACCTTTCTAATAACTGGGTGTCCAATTTTCCTTATCTCCTGCATGGGTGTCCAAATGAGGCAATTGTTGAGTTCTGATGTTACGACGGGTGGACACCCCTCTGCCTAAGCTCTTGACTGTAGTCTTGGCCCTATGAGACCAGTTGTTCAAAGCATTATTAAATTTAATCCTAATCCTGGATTAGAGGACTTATGTAATCTTCAAGGTCAATCTCTAAGCGATTTAATCTGCTCATCTTGGTCTAGAGTCTTCCAGCAACTGGGCCCTGGCAGGTAAAGTTTGTTTGGTACAAAACACTTGAGGATTATTTTTTTAGTATAGTAAAATATAAGACAATTTATGGTGTTAATGTAAATTACGGGCGTCCTGCAAGTGAAATACTTTTGAACATGACATTAAACACCAACCGAAATCAATCCGGTTAAACTGTTGCCAGTGGTTGGAGTTTCAGGAATATTTTGGTTTGTTTGTTTTGTTTGATTGGGGTTTACTGCCGCATCAAAGCTTATTTGACTTATATGATGGTAAGCCAGCTCAGCAGGTGAAGGAAACCACCCTCAACATCAAGCAATTTGTTTTTGTTTTATTGGGGTTTAATGTCGTACTCAAGGGTATTTTACTTATATGATGATGGATTGTCCACTTCACACTTTTCCATGCCTTATTACAGGGGCCTGCAGCCATGGCTTAGTGGTAATGAGTGGGCTTACTAATCCAGCTTTGAAGTATAGTGTTCACCGGATCGAGTCGAGTCACACGTTGTGGCTACAGCAATCGTGGGGGTGGTTTTTACGTGGTTTCCTCTCGTAATAAGGCAAGGTGCAGTGTGAATCCGTCATCATATAAGTTAAATACCCTTGAGTAAGACGTTACACCCCAATGAAACAAACAAAAAAAAGCCTTATTACAGTGGAAAACCAGGAAGAACTTCGTATGAGCAGGCTGGTGCTCCGGAGCTAAAAGTGACACCATACCAAATTGTTGCGACATCTTTCACTGTAAATTTGTAGTGGTAATCTGGTGTATTTTCCAGGCAGTTGGAATGGAGCTTCCTGTTGCCCTCTGAGCAAATGGGCATTAACAAAAAAACAATTTGATGTAGAGTTTGCTTTGCTGTCTGATTTGAAATTGCCAGATACGTCAGTTTCTTTCATAATAACCTTCAGTACAACATCAAACCCCAATCAAAACAAATCTTGACATGTAAAGGGTATTTTCCTAATGCATAGGGCGATCACATTGTTATACCAGTGGTCTAGGTGGCCGACATTTACTGCTGGTGATTCAGTGCCTGACTCCAAGGGTTGTGGGTTCGATTCCCAGACAGTTTTCAACCTGCAAAATTTTCTGAACTAGAATCTGTTCAAATTAAGCAAGTGTTATCCCAAAATAACTGTTAATGTTCACATTCTGAAAGACAATCAATCATGTATCATTATGTCACCATGGAAACCAGAATTTGATGGGAATGACCTTATGTTATACGAGAATGTTTAGTGTTTCCAAAATTTGAAAGCCCTGCATTAAGCAGTAGGGTTTTGAACGTATTCACATCATCTGTAATACTATTATTATTATGAAGCATTTTGCCATGGAAACCAGAAAAGTGATTGGAAGGACCCCATTTTAAATAGGAATGTAGTGTAAGGCTAATGTGTTTCCAAAAGTTCATGCCCTCTATATAAATGGATGGACAGACAGACGGACGTCTGCCGATGGGATAAAAACTAACCATTGGTTCTGTTGCTTTTAATAGAAGTATGTGATTGCATGGCTCCAAACTTTGATAGCTTGAAGGTTATTTTTTCAACTGCTCGAGTTGCCAATAAGCAAGAAAGGAAAAATCTTTGATATGGCCTCTTTGGATTTAACAACAATACAAGGGTTTCCAGTTATCACGTTACGCTATCCCTTTGCGAAATAATGTTATCAGTTTACAGCAAGGGAGGGCCAATCCATTTGATTATTTTTGACATGAGTGGTATAAGGAATATTACAAATTAACGGGTAAACATTAACAAAAACATATGAAGTTACTTTTCCCATAGCTTAAAATATTATTTTTTTGCAAAAGTTAAAGCTATATTTTCCTGAAAACCAACAGCCCACAATGTTAAAGTAGATGTATAAGCAGGTTGCCTTACGGTGCTGTAAAGTGGCAACGTCACTTCGCAAAGGGACATCGCTCGGTTGTCGTAACGTCATAACTCAAAACCTCCGTATTCAATTGATATATATAAGACAAGATCCAATTTTGAAATATTTATTGATGTTTTGTGGTTCAATTAATTTACTAATCAACTATCAATGATGGAAATGATAATGAGAGTAGGTTGACAATTAACACAATTCAGGGTCCTAATATACAGAACAGAATAGATACAGTATATACAGGAGTTAACATGACAGTAAATTGTATATGGTCCCTTAAGTACAATAAAATGGCTGAAAATTTGACACAATATACAACAATATGTACCTACTGAGTGAACAAGATTTTGTCCATTTTTCAACTGACTTAATTGGTTATGATTTTTAGACTAAAAAGTGCTTGGTTCCGTAAATAGAACCCTTTATTACATCTTTGGATAAATAATCGGCAGTATAGGTTTAATGTAGTAATATAAAATTCTACATGAAATTATAGTTTAAATTTAATTAAGTTAGTTTTTTACTAAGTTTAAATGTGGTCTACACATTTTCATTAGTGTACGTCAAGTTATTGTTGACATAACAGACAATTGGTATGTTCCTGATAAGGAAAATTCAGTGACGCTAAACATTTATAAGGTTAAGTTTGATTGATTTGGATTTTATGCAGCACATCAGGTTAATTCACTTATACGACGGCGTGCTGGACGAGTGGATGAAGTAAACCACCCTCGAGATCACTGGTAAGAAAAAAAAACAAAGACGAGAGTCATGAGACTGAACAATCGCATGACGCAGTACAAATACATTAAAAACAGATTTACCTCATGTAGCCTCTTAGCTCTAAGAGCACCAAGGCAATAGGGAGCTTCCTGTCAACCCCTTGCAAAATTTACTGTTTTCTTTTCTTCTAAAAAGCACTGACTGGGATTTCAAATTGCATGGCAAAGCACAAATTGTTTCAGTAGATCTTTTGAAAATATACATAAGAGCACTAGATTAGTCCTACATAAGCACTATATATCTATATCTATACACTATCCATCTAGGTGCACAACATATCACAAAACTATAACATGGTTACACAGGTAACAAAGATATCGGTATGTTTACAAAATAGAAGAGGTGATCCAGTATTAGGAGATGCATATTGTTAAGAGATAATAAAGGTATTTATTCCGATTTTAAGTGTTAATAACGACATGCATAACATACATAAAAAACATCAAGGCCTACGGCTACCAAAATCTGTAAAAATTGTGAATCAAATTAACAGATCTAACAAATGAATTCTGGTATGTTTTGTTACATTTTCTGCCTGTAAAAAACTGAAAGTTACTCTTCAGCAATGGGCATTAACTCTGCATAGACAATTAGTTACAGGGGACCCTACTCAGTCGTAGTTGTAGCCAGTTTTGTAGCCATTCGAATACACATTTATAACTATTGACATTCACAAATTCTAAAGAAGGACAATGCATGCACAACACCTTTTTTATGCCATTAATATTATAGACACTAGCTACAATCCAAGTTAATATAATTATTTATTTTTCTGTTTAACCGGGTCAAATGCTTCTCATTAACATAGTATTATACAGTATATAGTGATACATGTATGCCAATTCCATAAAATATAAGAAGTGACTCAACACATATGGACTTACATGGAGTTGAATGAAGGCTGGAGATAACTGTGCCCACTTCACTTATTTATTTGCCCACCCTGTAGCATAGTGAAGTAATTTCAAATGCCAACTGGACAGTGTACAGAAGTGTTTTCATACACTAAATCAATAGTGTACCAAAGTACATTTATTACCGGTATTATATGCTCTCTGTAAAGCACAATGTATCCCTTTTCTATTCTTACTCAACAGTATAATAATGTCACATGTGTTTGGTAAATCTACTCCACAATTTTTCATAAGCCAACTCACTGGCATAGTGAAGCCATCTATGCCAACTCAATAGCATATTGAAATATTTTCACCGACCAACTCAATGGCATAGTGAAGCCATCCATACCAACTCAAAAGCATAGATTTTTTCAAATGCTTACTCAATAGCATAGTGAAGTATGCTGCATAGGTGCAAAATAATGACTCATTGATCGCGTAATTTTAAAGAAGGAAAGCTTAAGTAACTGATTGATGAGTATTTATGTCATGTTCAGGGTATTTTCACTTATATGACGGGGGTGTACTCTATCAGTTAAAAGGGGCTCAGCCAATAATTCATTAAAACCGAAGTATTTTGTTTTCTTGTAAAATGAGTTTTTTCCAGAGCCATGTTAAAACAGTGAGACTATATTCAGTATACTTTACTCAATTTAATTAAAGTCAAAGCAAGCTATTTTCCATGTTGTTGAAAACATTCTTGCGTCATTCAAAAAACAGTATTTTCTAATTTTTGGATAACGCTTTCTTAGAAACAAGTTCAGAAAATTTGCAGACTGAGGCTCATGAGGGAATCGAACCTCGTATCCGCAGAATAACAAAATACTAAAAAAGAAAATACATATAATTGTTATTTTGTTAATTAATATTTGATTCCAAAATGTGTCTACATAAACCAGAAATCATAAATCAAACTTTAAGCCTGAAGTTCCTAAAGCTTTGTTTGTGTGACACAAAGAAGTAACTTACGAGTCGTCTTGAGCAGTTACTAACTGCAAGAAATCAGGACAAAATAATTTTTACCTTTACCAAACACTCAGAGATGTAAATTTTCAAAACTTAAAATCAAACCTTATTTTTTTGTTTTTCACAGCATACACAAAGAATGATTAAAACAAAATTAAAATAATATTGTTCTGATTCTCCAATTTTCAACAGAATAAAATGATCACAATCTCAAATATACATATATCTGATAAATTAGATATGCACTATACAAACTTAATGTAAAAACCTCTACCACTATATCACAGAAATACAAAAATACACTCATGCCATTTTCTCCCAACTGTCGAATCATTGCACAATATAAATCCAACTTAATTTTAATGTCATTCAACCGTAAATCAAAACTCCTCAGTGTGTGTCTAGTGTAGACTCATTTAGTAACCATCAAGTAACATCTAGCTTTACAATGAAGTCTACAAAATCAGGAAGTCATGTGGCGGACCTCTACTGTTAGTCTGTTAGACACAGTTACTGAAAACTCACTCCAGCTGCTCAAACATGTTTAAAATGAGTAATATAGGTCAAAATAAAATGGAAAAAATGCTTGATTTAAGAATAATAAAATTTGTAACTTTAAAATGAATTGCACTGATCTGCAACACTAAGATATCATTCTCCCGGTGTATTTATATATTTGTAATTTGCCACAGGATGATCTCACAATTTACTATAATATCCTTCATAATTATTACCAAATATCATTACTAAACATGGTCCTAGACTCCTAGTTTATGTCAAGCTGAATATACCCTGCATCATAGAGGTAAGATGGCGACACTTTTAATCAAATGGTGTGGACCTACATGTACTCTAAATCCTCGTAAAATTATTTAATGATGATTTTACATTTTTGTTAACTGCTGGAGTTTTCTGAGAAAACATGATGTTTCCTTACTGCAAATTTTAACACCTGTCTCACAGACTACGTCATTTAAATAGTTAGTAATTAATTTAATTAATATGTAAAGTAATGTTCAGGGTACCAAGTGTTGTCTCCCTTGAATTTCAATCCTGAACAGCCAGACAGCATGTCCGAAAGGCTGGTTGTTTGACAGAGGTTTTACGCCATACTTAAGGTTATTTCACTCATATGAATGTGTGCCGGCCTAATGGGTGAAGATAACCACCCTTGTGGCAACAAACAAAGACAACCGGAAGAGGAAATACAAAGACATCACAAACAGATTAGTTTAATGTTGCCTTAAAGCTGAATGTTCTCAGAGCAGCGATGCAACAGGACGCTTTCTAAATTGTAGCAAGAAAGAAACAAAAAACTTTGTCGGCACCCATTCATTGTTCGTGTGAGCCCATTGAATTAAAAGAATAGTGAAGCATAAATCTTTACCAACAAAAAATTGCATAGGCTAAAGGCAAGCAGGAAAATTGGAAATGCCACACGCATACCCTAAATAAAAACACCAAAGCAAGCATTCTAATATACCATTAAAAATCCAGTCAAACATAGAATTTTTTTTTTACAAAATGCAAAAGTTGGCTTTTACAGTATAAATAGTTTTGAAACTGATGGCTCCGATTTAAGCATTCGACTTACAAAAGTACTTTATTGAAAGAAAATTATTATCTATCTTGGTCATTTATGGCACATACTTTCGGTTTTGCATCCCATTTTAATGGCGAAAAGTAATAGTCTGCACTCAGCTGATATTCTACAGTTTTTTAAATCATATTAAAAAGATTCAAATTGCAACTGTGTATCCATCAGGCCTGTATGTTGGGATAAACCGACCGAAAAGGGTCTTTCCACAGTTAACCAAACTCTGATTTTAAGAGGATCGATTTATAGGTTTCCCTTTAGGAGGACTTATTTATAAGTTTCCCGTTAGGACTGATTTATAGGTTTCCCTTTAGGAGGACTGATTTATAGCTTTCCCTTCAGGAGGACCGATTTATAGCTTTCCCTTCAGGAGGACCGATTTATAGTTTTCCCTTTAGGAGGACCGATTTATAGCTTTCCCTTCAGGAGGACCGATTTATAGTTTTCCCTTTAGGAGGACCGATTTATAGCTTTCCCTTCAGGA
>JARDVA010103890.1:0-11396 GCA_030265315.1 Mopalia swanii
AGGGTTGTAACTCAAACAGGTTTCGAGAAAACAGCGTTGAAAAATTGCCTATCGACAAAAAATCAAATGCTAGAATTAGGGCAGAAACCATCCGGCTGTACCCTGACAATGCACTGAATCACAATTTTCAAACTTGAACTTAAATGTGAATTTATAACTATAATGAGAGCGAGCGCAATTCTTTTGAGAGGTCCCATTGCTCTTGCAATCATATCTGTTTAAACCCCTTAATCACACGTTAAACACCAAGGAACCAGTCCACCGCTAGCTAAATAATGTATTTTTCCATACGTCGGGCATACGTAAAGTAAAATACCGGTAGCCCAAGAGTGGACCCAGTAATAGAGGCTAGCATTTTAAGGTAAATATTTATCACATTTCGATTAAATTTGGCACAGTGTCTGAGGGCATGCGTACGTGTGTAATATAACAATTTTAATCCAAACGAGAAATTGTTTACATGTCGAATGTACAAGTTAAAGACGAAGAATCCCAATTCGCTTTTGAAGCGATCGCAAAGTATTGCAATTTAAACCTATTATTTTACCAAATAGACAGTAAAAGCCAGTAGACCATGAGACTAAACACTTGCACATTGAAAAGCAATAACTTACGCGGTAATACACAATATTCAAAATGGCACCTACTTCTGCATGGTCCTATACAAGACATCATATTATATGTAATCGGTTATGTTTACAAAGCTATGTTCCAGAGTGAACTGTGAACAGAGAACACATTAAGCCAAGAGGGAGAGGGACGTACTATAGTATTCAACCAGAGCTTATTCGCGAAAGTATAGAGCAAGCCAGTCTGGCGACCATGTCGTTCTCAGACAGCAAAACACGATGGAACCCACATGGGGACGATATGCTTGTTAATGTGGGACCAACTTGGGAACACGACAAAGGGTCAAGATCGGGATTCACCGGAGCCAAAGGGTCAGGAATATATTTCTGACCCATGTTGGGCCACTATAGTCATGTTGATAAATGGTCCCATACGGTTTATATCTGGGCAGTTACAAGATGCCAATATTGACTGAATCTGACTGAATCCAGTCCACATATGGGGCCGTAAGGGGTGTTGAAACATACGACCCATATTGGTTGTGTCTAGGCCATTATACGCCATCGAATAATGGGGCCCACTCGGCATTTTTGTGGGGCAAACACTGATGTTAATATTTTCTGTAAAAGCATACTCGGCCCCATATAACGCTACGTGTATATAAGAAGGGAAAATAAGTTGTGCGAGAATGCATTTAGTTTAAATTCATGTATCTAAAAACATGAGTTGATGGTTCCCTATTCAATATCAATTTATTATTGCTCACAAACTGCATAATATGTATACTAACTTCCAAACCATAAGCTGTAAATTTTTAGACGAAATAGTCTCCAACAAAAAGACAATAATAATATATTTGAAAGAAACAATTATCTTTCATTCACCGATTTAAACACTGTTTACTGCTATCTGTATACATTTCAGTTGAATAAATAGCGGGCATTAATAGTTTGGCTAAGAGAGTTAAACACGAGCAGTGCAAGCGAGATTTTGCTTTGTATATTGCTTGAACTGTCTACCTCTTGAAGTAATCAAACACACACAATGTTCAATACAGGTATGGCATAGATGTACTTGCTATATGTTGTAATTTGAGACACAGTAAAAAGAAAGTAAATATAAACTGTATTTTGAAACCAAATACTAATATATAATTTACTTAAATAAATATGTAGTGACTATCACTGTACGACGCAGCTCTCTATGATACACCGAATCTATTCACCGAGTGAAATCCGTGCTACCAAAGCATTAATCTGTCTTGTGCATTTTTTTTAGGTTTTCAATCAACTTTTAATCAAATATAACGGAGATTTAGACAAACCTGGACGGGGAACAGACGTACTGCTGTTCGCAAATATGGATACTTTTCAAGCTTTTAACACAATCTAACAAAAGGTCAAA
Source organism: Mopalia swanii (assembly GCA_030265315.1). Taxonomy (NCBI): domain Eukaryota; kingdom Metazoa; phylum Mollusca; class Polyplacophora; order Chitonida; family Mopaliidae; genus Mopalia; species Mopalia swanii. The sequence goes on from JARDVA010103890.1 coordinate 1,975, forward strand.
CATTTCAATTCTTAAAATGCACTGGCTTGATACAGTTCTGAAATAACTAAAAACGTGTTGATTCATGCAGACCTTATTATTTCTCTAATCACCTGTCTCTTAATTTCTGTATATGACAGAATGATAATCTGCTGAAGCTGGATTTAAAAAACGTCTATGCCACATTTTTTGTGAGTTAGTCTTGTTTGTAAGGGGCAATACTATTTATTCACACGCCCGTCTACTTACATTGTTACCTCCCTTGACTCCACTTACCTTTTGCAGAGCAAACCTTTTGAAAGGTTAGATATTTACATCGTTTGTAAACGATTATTTACGGAACCGTGGAAGGAACATGCAAAAAAACAACTTGTTTAGCTCCAACTCCAAAACTTTTTTCACCCTTTGAAATGTTGCTATTTTTAGACTGACATTTATATTTGGAGATAAACCGTGGACGGAACATGGTCAAAGAACAAAAGAAACCCGGCCTATCAAAAACAATTGAGCCGATGAGACAATTTCTTTCAACAAAGTTGTCGAATGATAAGCTATAACCATGACCCTATCTCGGGGTAAATTAATCCCCCCTGTTACTTTTATGACGAGAACAATTTCATTTTATAGACACAAACGATTTTATCTTGAATTCTTAAATTTCCGCGTGATACTGTGCCAGTCAGATCAGAGTTAAGTCGACGAATATTAATTCCCCCCGCGATAACACCCAATCAGAATACGGAACCACGTCGGGCAAAATTGATAACGACGTGTTAGTCAACCAATCAAACACAATTTGCTAACACATTGACGATATGTTTCTTACTTATCAAATCTCTGATTGGTTGGTTATCGCAGGGGAAAACAATTTAGTATATAAAAAAATGTGTGTGTCTATAAAATAAATCTTTCTCGTCATAAATGTAAAAAGGGGAGAATAATTTACCCCGAAGTAGTGGCATGGTTATAGCCAATCATTCGACAGATTTTCTGAAATAAATCGTATCATTGGCTGGATAACATGGACGAAAATATTACCCCCCCCCCCCCCCCGAGTTAAACATATTTTAGTAAAGAAATTGTTTTTAGGGGGTTGGTTTATTTTCCTATTTATTTAACCATGTCCCTTCCACGGTTCAGTAATTTTTAACAAAGTAAATATTGAAAATTTGTTTTCGATTTGAAAGATTTTAGTGAAGTTTATTTGTAAGAAAACACATGCACATCTGTTTCCGATTTTACCATCTGTTGTTCGAGGATAAATCAAATAAAACACATGAACCATGTTGTTACTGACACAACTGAATAAGTGAAGCACGCATAATATTGGCACATAAACTCGAACCGTATTAGGCGTATTCATATGGTTATTCTGTGGTTTCTGTGCCTTTTTTTGGTTGGGAAATGTGCACGTAAGATCCATGTTGAGTTGAAATGTCACGTAATATAAAATGGGTGTACCATGCAATATAACCAGCGACGATATTATAAATTGCCGTTTAATTACTTGTGAATATTTAAATTAACCATGGTCGTCATCGAAGATAAAAGACAACCAGAAACTGAATAAGAACATTCCAAAAAAAAATTCCAAATTTGTCAGTGTCAGGTGATAGATTAAAATAATCCCTACGGCTTTTCTGTTAAATTTAAGTCCATTTGCAAGGGTTGATGTATCAAAACAGGTACACCAAGCAAAATAATGATACGCTTTAAATGCTTTATATTCGTTTGTTTGTTTGGAGATTAACGCCCCACTAATGGTTATTTCACTCATATGACGGGGTGTCAGACAGTGGATGAAGGCTGGGCCGCATTACGACCCATAACGGTCCGATAACTCGCAAAATATTAACTAGCGACAACACTGGAAACTAACCAAGACAAGACAAGAAACAGAAAACCAGGACGACCACAATGACATCACAAACGCATCGTTTCGATGTTGCCCTATTGCACAAAGAGCACCAGGGCAACATGAAGCTAGCCCCCAACCTCTTTCGCTTTAAATAAAGACAGAAAGCAAATATTATGACAATAGCCGTGAGCGTGTGCTTTAGAGGGATGATAATGACCGGCTATCTCACTTCACACGGCCACGGTGGCCAAGCGAGCTGATAGATGGATTCGTAATTCATGGTTGTTGAAAAATGTCGGGGTGTTTAGCATTTAGAAGGGTCAGAGATAAAGGTTCGCGTTCTACATTGTCACGCCATTGCCGCATTAAAGTCCTGCTTACCGCCTGGAGGAAGAGAAGTTACACCTGTTTGATGTTCACCCTATCCACCTCCACTGATAAATAATGATTCATCGCACTTTACACAGACTACATCCCACAATCACCACTGTGCTGCTGAATTTTGATGAATTATCCTACGTTAATCACCTATTTCATTTTGGTACGCAGTAAACACAGAACTAAATCATCGTGGTTTTCATAAATATTTAATATAAAGCTATCATTGTTTCGCTAAAGTCAATCTATCAGATATCAATGTGCTCAATCTCACTTTTCCATAAACGTTAATAGTTTATTATAAAAAAAAAAACAAGAAAAAAACCCCCTAAAGACAGCTGTACAGATCTTCCTCAAAATGTCGTAAAGATACATGTTTATATTTTTAATGCAGAAAATGTATAATAAAAAAAAGAAAACACATCGTAAAGCAGATTTCATCGTAAGGCAGATTTCATGAAATCCTTTTCGATCATATTAAAACATTTATTGCCGTATAAAATTTACCGTTGCTTGTTCGACGCTTTGCCACGTATGTTAATGGAAAGGCTTTACTGTGTACGGAAGAGTCACTAACTTAAACTTGAATATCGTCCTCTTTGTGCCTGAACATATCTTGCCTAAGATTAATAAAAATAAACAGGGAAGCCTTCTCGAGAACCAAACTTAAAACACAGGTGTATAAACCTGGCCATAAATACATACTCGTTGTATTATCTAGGTCAACGAAATAAAAATAATGTTTGTATGGTAGAGCATATAGCTGATTGGACAATGTACATGCCAATCAAAATTAAGCATATAAAACAGGGTCATAATACGGACATGTCGTGTTATATCGCATGATGTATGGGCACTGTTTATAGGTGTAGATACCAAATTTCTAAATATACACGCGCTATTTTAGTATATGGTAAACAATTTGGGATTAGTATATATAATCGATAAAAAAAAATTCTATTCCCACTGTGCAATGTTTTGTTTTTGTATAAACAGCCGCTGATTATTGAATGTACAAACAGATAGGCTTTCAAAGCATCATCTGTTTTTGAAGGGATAGCTATAGTATTAAAGTAAAAGCTTGTTCTCTGACCATCATCGTTCCTGGCCATCGATAGAGTACCATGAAGATAATACTAGATAGAGCTTTCGACTAATTCTAGAGCTGGCGTCATTTTCAAGTGACTTTTTTTTAAAGAAAAAGTATGTTTGAGTATATGCTTAGGCGTAGGAAATCTAAACTTTTTTTTGTCAATCTAATAGCTATATGGTGCATTGATTTGAAATTAAATATCTAACCTTCATTGTAGTGAAACATAGTTTCATTTTCGCAAAGTTGAGCCTATAATATATAATTTTAACAGTGAGCTTTCTGTTTCGAGATTCTCTTAATAATGTGTGATAATGAATTTTGCGTCTCACAAACGAGTAAATCCGATGAATTTTGAAGATAATAATGTGGACATTAAGCTGTGCCTCAACTTTTGAGTTTCTCTCTCGAGTTTTGCCTAATGTAATGCGATTATAAACAAGTTGTTCTGCCATTGTCGTTCAAGCAAAACACCGAACAATCGAGACATTGTTTTTTTTAGTTCTGGACAGATTCTAGCTAGATAATCTGTAGTTCATTTATTAAGGCGCACTACTGGCTTAATTATCATTTATTCTAGTCAAACCCTCACGTGACGTTAAAAATAACACGTTCTAGCTGACTGCCTGTACATGACAAGTAACGCAACAAGTATGAGAAAAACCAATCGTGCACCTAACTCAGTTCATTTGGTTTTGTAGTTTAAACAATTTGTCAAATGCGCTACTTTAAGTTGCGGATATGAATAACATTTATCTTAGAAATTATTATTGCATCTTCACTGAATTCACATATCTGTTGTCTTGGCTATCCAAGCTTTCCAAAAATGTATACATATTCACGGATCCGAGCTGAATTTCTGGACATGATGGGCTTTATACCATTGATTTGTCATATAGTCGATTCATTGGTCCGACAAGATCTTAACGCATCGTCAAGTACCCTATTTAATTTCGTAGATTTCGTTAGGAAACTTTGTCTAAAATTAACTGATATTGTCCGTAAGTTTCGTAGATCAATATAGATCTATATTCTGCCATTTTCGAAATGAAAACCCAGCATGAAACACTCTTTCATATCGTACACACACTTGTTGCCGTATCTTTAACTTGTTCAAGTCCATATGATAGTAGTTGCTCCTCAGTACTTCTTCCTCAACTTATCTTACCATTGTTTAACTTCCGCCTTTTATTCTCATTCGTATGATCCTCTTTTCGTTACTCAGTTTTCATTGTCGACCGATAGGCTACATACTTGACAAATGCACCTAATTTTTGTGTTCAATATTATATTAATTATGGAATCACCGACACACACTTCATCACATGCAACGTCAACAGTAGAAGCCAGAGTAATGTTGTAATGTGAGTTAATGCATCTAGTAGCCATAGCAACCATAGTAAACAGGAAAGTACTTTATTCATAATCCTGGTAAGTATATTCACCTGGGAAAGAATTCACATCGATTTATATTTTGGGTCGAATTTTCATCTCAACGGCCTTTAGTGAGTAGGAATCAAATTCTTTGAGAGTAAACCAGACGATTCCGTCGGCAAAGCCGGTCCTACCCTGTCCATACCACCCCATGCGGTAAACGCCATTTAAATTACTGGAGTAGCAACTGTTGTACCACCAGCCTGATTTGTAGTCCACTGCGCACTGCCTAGCGTTCAGGTCATTATCCGCGTCTTCAGTACTGAACGCCATACTACTGTGATAACTGAAAGAATCACCAGCGTCACCACGATAATCTCGCAAGTGCAGACGATACTTATCACTCTCGTCATCGACCGAGAAAGAATCGTACTCGGCAAAGAGTCTATTTCCTTCCCAGTCCCACATATCGATCCGCAAAACGTAATCCCCTTGATGTGTCAGAAAATGAATTTTCTCGTTTCCCAGCCAGAATTCGCCATACAAATTACCAAATCCATACTTATATTCCAGCCATCGACGGTTAAAGTTAATAAGTCCATCCCCTCGCCGCTGTATCAGAGTCCACCCGGTGCCGTTGATCATTTCACAGTAGACGTTATCTAGCTGAGGAGCCCCAATAGGTTGAATGGCATACACTCCACTGTTAACAAACCCACTCTTATACACACTCTGGCAGTCTGTGAGAAAGAAATGGAAATACATATTTCTGACAAGAATAATAAAATAACATACGTGTCTTCTTTTATTTGATGTTCATGTTACATTGATGCACATGACAACATTGGTATAGAAGAAGATGACTAAAAAAGGCTATGTCGTTCATCAGAGGAGTGCAGTCCGTAGCATTTCACTCTTTCTTTTGGGTTAACACTAAGATTAAAATGTGCTAACAAACGGTTTAAAAATAAACCAAAAAAACTGAATCATCATGCATGCATGTTTTTCAGTACAGATCCGCCTTGCGAGATTAAAGACATCTTGGAGCTCAGCATCTGGATTTTAATAAAAGTCGAAACTCTATTCTTAAATCATTTTATTGCGTCCAACCCGTACTCAAAATTGAGGTTTGAATAATAAAGTCAATTTTTCGTTTTCTTTTTTTTTTGTTTTTTGTTTTTTTGTTTTTTTTTACAAAAACGAGATTCCCGAATAAGAAAAACAATCATGGTGCTGGGCATGTATGGTTTATACAGCGTACATAGGCCATTAACTGTTGAAGGTTCATGGATCGATGTATCTGTGTAAAATATTGATGGAATTGCGTAACAACGACCTTAACCAGGTGCGTGGAAATGTCTAATCACTATTTAATCAGATTTAATCAGTGTTGGTAACGTTTTTCCGAGCACCATCTGAAAGCTGGAGTGAACATGATTGCGGAATTCCCCATTTTCATATTTATTCTCCCTTTATTTTTTACAGCAATACGTGACAAACACACTACATCTACATCTTATACTGAATCTTCAGGGAATGATTACATATGTTCTATTTAGCAGACGTTTCGTCTTTGTTTCAGTGACCCATTCTTGTTTACATGAAATAAGGAACATCTCATGAAATTACTCTTCTATTAAGTTGACAAGAATACACGCGTCCAATACATTTCTGACTTTTACTGAATGCCACGTTTAACACTGGTTCTATCTATGAAAGGTTGCACACATAATATTAATGTGATAAGAAGCTATATATAACACGTAAAGATGATGAACATACGTAAATATCCAAAACGAAAGGCTTATATAGAGCGGTGTGTGTTGCTACTGGTAAAACAAAGTCTTTACATTACATCTTCAGAATCGCGCAAAAAGGAAGATAGCTGAATTGACGTCAAATCGCAAATTAAATACAATCACTACTGATTTCAAACATAATGTTTTAACCGACAACTTACCTCGGTGAACAGACAACGTTTGATTCTTGTTTAAATCCAGAGCTGTTAACTTCAGTTTGGTTTTTCTTTGGAGGTTGTCTGCTTGTTGAGCTGGGGGAAGAGGCAAGATTTTGTCCCGTAGGTGAATCAGTAACGGGCCCCATTCCGTGGAGTTACCATTTTCTAATACCTTCATCAAAACTTTCCTTATTTGTCGCGTCTCCATTCGTAAGAGATTCAGATCGGCTTCAAGTTCAATCCATTTAGATTTTAACGCTAGCCAGCCTTCTTTCATCGTGACAACGTCCAGCCGGACTCCACTTTGCTTATCCTTGATCTGAATGGAATCAAGTTTCACGTTTTCAAGCATGGTTTTCAAATCTTGGTTTTGGGCGGTTATGTCTTTCTGATTCGCCTTGATCATCGTTGTGTCAGATTGGACTCTATTGATCAAGTCCTTCAGCTTTGATGTGTCTGATTTGATACCATTTTGTCCGTATTTCAGTTGCATCGTCTCTGATTGCATACCTTGTACCTGACGTTTTAATAACATCCATTCGGCCTTTAAGTCCCCGAGGTTAGTTTTCATAGCGCCTATTAGCTGGACATTGGGTGAACTGGCTGAACTATCTAAAATCAAGGGTGGAGATGGACTGTCCGAGTTGGTCAACGGTTTGGCATTTAGTCCCTTTAAGTCCCGGGTTACAAGGTTTACTCGTTTTTCCAGACTTTCCACCGTGTTTTGTAACCCATCTAATTTAGAATAGAATCCATTTTGTTTCCTTTGCAAATCAATAACTTTAAACATCTGACCGGATAAGTCTGTCTGTAACCTGAACGTATCATTCTGGAGAGATGATAGGGACGATAACAAATCAGACTTCACCTGCAAAATATGATTGGAAGATGACACACTTGTATTATCGCACTTATACTGGAGGTCCTTCAAAGTTTCCAAGACAGTTTCTCCAGGCTGCCAAACTTGAAAACGATAGCTACAGTGACCATCGCCGTTTCGCGAACGTCCGGCAGATAAACCTATGTAGGTCAGTGATGATATCAAAATTCTTAATAATAGAGCCATGGTTCATAAGTTTTCTATGTCCGAAAACCAACAACTCTAACAGCAGAATAATGTGAACAGCAAATGTAGTGCACAGCTATCGGCTGGCTGCTCAGTTTCTCTCTGGTACTAAGAGCTAAGAAACAAAGCCTTGGTAATTAGCAGAGAGCGAATCGATGTCGTTCCCGGAGTGCCACTGGCCCAGAATCGGAAACGTTCACCGGGTGGTCGTTTAAGTTAACTAGGTGGCGATAACAAGGCTAACTCCCTATCCTTTCGTTTGAATTTCAAATTTCGTCGACTTAAGACCTATAAGATTGTGCCGATACTCGCCGGATATTCTGACAGCCGTGAATAAATACTTAATGTGGCTTCACACATATTTCCGTCTGAGAGCGTTAGTGTATAGAGCACGAGTCCTAATCTCCCGCCCAACAGTTCCAGACACGCCGGGTGATTTCAGGCGGAAACTTTTTCTGGTGCTTCTGTTGACTTCTAGGGGCTGATAAGGCTCTCATAATACACATGATCGAATTCCATTGATCGAATCCATTGAATTGCTCAGATGACAATCATTTATTTTCCTTCAAGTTGCTTGCTTTTCGAGGATTGTCTTGCAATATACAGTTGGTCTCGATCGTTGTTTGAAAGGCTTTTTTGTCTGATAATTGCCGTGCTCGGATTTCTCCATTCCTCTTTTTTATTACATCGTTTAATGTTGTATAGTCAGTTTGATAGATGGACTGGTATGGTATCATCTCATTACTTAATCACGACACGTTTTCGTACAGATCTCGAATGGTAATGGATCACCGTGAGCCTAAACTTGCCCCTTATTCGAGTTATACTAGACGTTTTGTAAGCAGTAGACATTTATTTGGTTGAGCAGTCACTAGTACTTTGGGGAGTGATTGATCAATGGCGGGTAAATTGTATATATTACTCGGGTAATTTCTGTTACCGTACATTTCGTTTTGAGGCTTATTCTATTTGAGTTTTTTGTTCCGACATAAGCCAGAAACGTATTGTTATAGGGTTTTAGCCGACGTTAAAACATTAGTCTGTTACACAAGTTGCATCTCAAACTGTGTTCCTTAATATAATAGTCGATACATTCCATATGAAAGACACCATTGTTTGTCACCGTCTGTTAATTCTGTCTAAAAGGGTAGAAACCCGTTTGTCTTTATCATAAACACAACATGGAATTGCATTAAATCGAATATATACAACTAGTGATGATAAAACTGTATCACACATGTTTCACTCATGTTGACAATACATATCATAATTTAATAGATGTGTTTTACTATCTAACTAATACATATACAGTTGGTTAATGTCAGGAGAAAAGGAGAAAAAAGGCAGATACCTCCATCAGTAACCGAACCCGGTAACCGACTTAACTGTAACCATTAGCCCACACTGCACAGATGTCCTTTCCAGGCTGAATCAAAACGGCCTTTGAACCAAATGGTTACTGCTCTGTCTCAACAAAATCCTTATGACAGGGAGGTCAATTAGCATCACTTCCTTCTTTCAGACTCAATAAGATTAATATAAATAGTTAATATTAAAGCTTGAACATAATGGCTCATGCACCAAGATCATGTTCTGAAAGCCAGTATTTTTATCAGGATTTATGCCTGGACGTCATAGCCCCAAAACCGCTGTCGCCATTGTCGAACTAATATTATTTTGTTATTTTTTAATGATATATAAATATTTTAACATATTCTCT
>JARDVA010104112.1:0-11393 GCA_030265315.1 Mopalia swanii
ATCGATCGATCGATCAATCAAATTAATATTTGAGACATTTCCAATATTGGCAGGTTCTCAATAAAAACTTGATTATTTCTTGAAAACGGTTCATCTTACATATTTCAAAGTTTTTTGCATTTTAAATATGACTATATGGAGTAAAAAATGTGCGTTGTATTTGTTATGTTACTGAAGTTGGACAGACAAAAATATCAGCGTAAATCCCTGTAAGTATAAAACGAAATATGAGGCACCATTTTGTAGTTGAAATGTTGTTCCACTAAGCAAAATAATGTAATTGGTGGTATTATGTTTAAGTTCTGAGAAATAAGCAATCATGAAGCGTATCTTTTCTGGCCACAAAAATTAAAATTGCAAAATGCTTCAATGTTACTCTTGGGTCTTCGTCAAATTAACGTAGCTCTGAGTTATAAGCTTTCCAAAACTTTATACATGTAGGTACATGACGTTTCGATCTACATTCTGCGTAATAAAGGACTTCGAAAACCTGTTTTCCTCGAAATCAACACAAAGGTCCAGCAAGACCTTAAGTGATGCTAAGTGTTTCATTTTTTAAAAAGTAAATAAATATCTCAATTGTAGAAAACATGAAGTCCAAAGTGAACATGTTCCTAGCTATAGTTGACACATTAACAACCTGTCAAGCAATTGATCGCCTACAATTATCTGGTAAAACCCCCGGATTATGGTTAGATTTAGTATTTCGCAGGAGAGGCGTATTCAATTTCGCCAATAAATCTATACCCTCCCGGAACGAGGCATCATTTAAGACGGTCTGCGTTAAATATTCATCAACGAGTATGCTAAATGAGAGCGTATCGATGGAATATGGAAACAGTAACCGAGATGGGATCCGGATAGGGCACACTTTATCTCTCTTGTAGCTTCATTTATGCCAATTCACCCTTGAAAGAGTGCGTTAAGAGTGCTCTCCTGTTTATTATTGGACTCCATTGCGGATTTCTTTACATAGTGTAAATATTTTGACTGCTTCTTGTGAAATAAATTATGCATGTGTTGTCTATATCTCCGCACTTAATTGCCCTTGCATGGGATAAAGTTTACAAAGGTCGATAACTGGAACGTGAACTGAACGTGCGTTTGTGTACATGTATTTTTGCACAGCCCGAATGATTGCAACACTTAAACAAACTATCGACGAAAACATACATGCATGGTGCATAAAACATTGACAACACAAAAATCAACCAAATACAGTCCCACCGCTTAACCGGAACCACTGTAAGTCTGCCATGTCATATTGATATGGAATAGACAATAAACACATGATGTGATACCCTCCTATAGAAGTAATCGGGTCACATTAAGTGTGATCATGATACTAAAGCAAACAGAGTAGTTATATTTAATAACTTCTATCAAAATGGATGACCGAGACAGGTAAAGCTATAAAGCGCTGGGGTCACTTAAAAATAATGTCGTACGAAAAAAAAACCCCTTAGGATAAAGTTTCGTCATGTTAAACCATTTAGCTTGAAAACGGTGCTAGAATCTACTCCGAAACGTTGCTCGTCAATAAACCCAGAAGTTGTACATCCATAAAATATCTTGTTATATTAAACCATATAGGCGCAAAAATATCGTACGATAAAATGTCGTCATGTTAAACCAAAGGAATAAAAATATACTACAAGATAAACCATACTGAAGCCAGAAGTGTTCCTGGCTATAATGCAATGACTCATACAACAGAAGGAGTCTTTATAATTGTACAATGTTGTTCATTACTTATAGAGTCTGTATATAAAAGTGTAAGCTGAATACCAATGGAACGAGGAATGGGGGGAAAATTCATTTATTGCAAAGTAATTCAAAACAAATTATTATTCATATTTAAACCCTTTCAAACCCTTTGCTAAATGTAGGGATAGGAGCGCTGTATTGCAATGGAAATGATTCATAAACATTTAAAATGTTACATAAACATTTAATTAGGAACACTGACAGAGGCGCATTTAATTTATTCCAAATGTATTAAAAACACACCTTTTCACACCCTTTGTCAAAAGTATTGGTTCATTGGAATGGAAAAGATAAACATTGAATTATTGTATGCAGAAAACCCTTCAAAATTGTAATTGTTGCTGTTATGTTTAGTATGGTTGTGTCAGCGAACGTGTCTAACTCGCTTTCGATGTTTTTTCTAGGAAGCAACAGAGAGGAAGCTGGGGTTGTCACAGCTGGGTCTTACCGGGAATGTGGCGACTGAACGGGCGACATTCACGATCTACCACGAAGTTACACCGTCATGGCATTGTTACAACGAGGCCATTATTGTTTCTGAACCAGGTATTTTTTTTTTGGGGGGGGGGGGGGAGGGGGTCGGGTCGGGGCGGATTTGTGTAAAAAAAATTGGATGGGGAATATGTATCAAAAAGTAGATCCAAAGCCATAAAAAGTTCTAAGTTAATTCTCTAAAAGTATTTTCTTATTTGAGATATTTTTCAATCTCATGTATACTTCTTATTTTCTGGACATATTAATTGGCAATCAGCATATCTACAAGCAGCCCTAGTTGACTAAAAATACAGATCGTTAAGGATGGATGGATAAAGTATGTGATAAATTATGATATAATAATTAAATCGTACAGTTTGCTCACAGACGCTAGTCAGCAAGGGAGTTATAAAATGTAGCTGGAACAAATTATAATTATTTCTTGCGACGACAACGAGAAAAAGTTAAATCCTAAAATCGCACATAAACCACTCTCTGATCAGTGTGTCTGAGTGCGTCGACAAACACATATTTGTACCCTCTGACGTCCTCGGTTGTAGGTCTACTGCGCACATGATCTCGGATGTCATGGGATCGTCGCCATTATGAGATGAATTGTATCAAGCCAACTGATAAACAAAGTCCGCATTCTGTAGACATTTCACCCATTTCATCTGTTCTGGCTTCAGAATTACCACGATGTACTCCTATACTAAATTAACTTTTTAGTTTTGACTTTTGAACGACATTTATAAGTTGGGTAACATAACTATATGATTTCTGGCTAGCCACTTCTTGTTTTATGGTAGAATATAACACTTCGATACACACGCCTTTTCTGTCATCAGGTACACTTGCGCTTTCTAGAGCCATATGAAATGCGCTGGGTTAATATATTAAGGTTTGCGGAATAATGTACGTACGCTTGTATAGAGGCTACTGGAGAACAAAAACTACCATTTTTATGCACATTTATTTATCACGGTCGAGCGTAGTGATGATTACGTAGTGACAAGAATCTGACAAAGGTTCAGCCGATTGAATATTTAAACGACCCCGAGTAAACTGACAATCTGCGCTTAGTGGATTATTCTGTTTGTAGGGTATCGTGCACATCTGTGGTCCAGCCGATAGAGCGTCTGTCCTGTCGGGCGAAGAAACTGAGTTCAATCCCAGATGATATTTGTATCGCTCTAAATTAAAAAAAAAAAATAATTTAAACTATTTAAATATATAATTTTAGAGCACGTTTAAATTTTGAAACAGTTTTTTCTAGGTCATATTACGTGCGCAGTATACATGGCGGGTTGTATCCATTCTAATATTTAAACCTAAACGTCCGTCTTCACCAGTCACATAATAAGCTACTATTATAACTCTGTTGTTAGTATAAAGTTCTGACATCAATTCCTTTATTATTCCGTACATTTAGATGGAAAGATGCATTTGATTAAAACCGTCGGCTTCATACCTCCATACTAGAGTATATTATCGGCTTTATCATAAAGCAGCGCCATGTTTTGTAGTCGTATTCAGTAAATGGCCGCAAATTGTGGGATCAACGTTCAGCAAATTACAACTGTACAAATACACCGGAACTATATGTTATGCTGCTCTACAGCGGCAGATCGATTAAAGTTAATTATTTTTCGTTGTAAAATTTGTTCCAGTTTTGGTTGACCCTGATTTTTCTATAACTGTGACTTAGAATAGAAACGCCACGTGACATCCTGGGGAGACCGTGATGGCGCGGTTTATCCCAACGTTGACGTCTGCCCTAGATGGCACTTGATGGTTACAAAATGGGAAAGATACTGTAACAATAGGCCTTACGCCGAGGGTGGCATGTCCACAACCGTTCTAAGTTCCGACTCCGCCTGAGATCAAATTCTCTCACACTACACATTATGTTGCCTTTGTTTCAACATGATACACAAACACTGTAAAAGAGAACACAGATGGAAACACTCTGTAGTGAAACAATTGACCCGTGTATAGTACTTTCAACAATACTTAAACCGGAGGGCCTTGACTTTAGGGCGACTGGAAAGGAAACATACATTGCTACAAGGGACCTCCACTGAGTGATACAGAAATTATAATGGGGAGGGGGTGGGCGAGGCTCCCTACATTTATTAAAGGCTCAACCTATGTGCTATTGACGATGTATTTTTGATATACTAATAAGCTGTGCTCTGTTTTTTCTTGTCATTAAATTCATGTCTAACTCTCAAATGTACCAATTATATATTATGAATGATTTTTGTGTGTTTTAGAAACGGAGTAAATGCGATATTTTCTTAAATTTTGGGATAACAATGTCTCAGTTTAGGCAGATTCTAGTTTAGAAAATTGTGCAGGTGGCAACTCGATCTGCTGGTGATTCGGTGCCGAGTTCTAAGGGTCGTGGGCTTGATTCCAAGACGGGTTTCAACTTGCAAATGTTCTGAACTTGAATCTTTTCAAATTGAGACATCACTCTATTTATTTATTAACGCCACAGTTTGTAATTGGTAGTAGGGATTTAAAGTGTGTTTGTGTTTATTATAAGCGTATACTAACCTTTCATCGATTGACCAGGTCACGTGATAGTTCTAACACATTTACACCTTTTATGAACTGTGTTTATCAATAAATTATAATGTCGGACTTGAATAGATGATTTGAATGTTGACAGAAATGTGTACTTTTATTTAGTTTTATTGTCCTTATTTTATATATTTCTTAAAATAGATCACAGTGACACAAGGATGACTCCAGACTCCGCTAACAATGGAGGATATTTAGTGAAAACGGCATGGTATTTGCGTATCGGTCAAGTTTGCATCTTTTCATATACTCATATACTTATAGATCATAAGTGACAATCAATTGTGTAATCGGTATTTTTAGATAGCTATATCTCAAATCTATTAAGAAGTAATACTTAGGTTAGAAAGAGTGGCATGACAAGACAATCACAATCACAGAGTAAGAAAACAATATAAAAAACCCAAACAACAACAACAAACAAACAAAGCAAACAACAACAACAAACCAAAAATAAAACGAACGAAGTCTGATCAGATCGACGGTGACGAGTAGTTTGAAACAAATGTGTTTTGGGAGTTTGGGACACTGTTAAGATCTTGTTATGCAGCGAGAATATGAAACCAGGTCAACGTGCGGTGAGGTTTGTTGTTGTTGCCAGGTATGGGTTATAATGACCCGTACTATTTTTTATTGAGAGAAAGAAAACTTGTCTCGGTCTGCACCTGGATTGGGAGTTGGGTATCTGGCAAACATGGCCAGCGCTCCAACCGGCTGAGCTACATAGACCCGTGGCAAAACCATCAAGAGTTTTAAGCTAGGAAACGAATGTGAATCTTTATCTGAGGAGGAGAGACACATGTTCCATTATATACTCAGTTGATACGCTTGATAATTCCCCAGGATTGATATACGGGTTAATCAACGGAAAAAGAATTGTTGGGTTAGGTATAAGGTGAATTTTTATATAATGATAGTTAATGATATAGAATTAAAAACAATGCGGTTTGAAAGTCAGCCAGACATTTGAATGAACAAATATTCTCTAAAAGATCAATAAAGTCATCCACACGTTCTTTGTTTTGTTTAATGATCCAGGCCGACTTTATATTGTGGGTTTGTCCTATTTAAGGTAAACATATTGAAACGAATCTTTTGCGGTGGTTAGTTGCTCGAAGGGATATTAGTGACTTACACCACAATAATTCGCTAACCTCGGACCGCCAACATGTGACGTCATCTAATAAAGCCTTAAATTTTATAGCCCTTCGAGCATCTAGCCACAACTACAAACACGCCATGTTGCGAAACTTTATTAACTTTCGTATTAGATTAGCCTTTAAAATCACTGATAAACATATTGCGAACAGAGACATGTTTCTGTCATTTTAAGCCAGCGATAATTATTTTGCGGACAAATACTTGTTTCCGTTCGTTAAGTCAGTAATAAACATATTGCAGACAAAACCATGTTTCCGTCCTTTTACGTCAGTGACAAACGTATTACGGATAAAGACATTTGTATAATGTTTTATTGTGGTTATCAATTTCAAGGCTTACAAGCAGGCACTAAATTTAACGCCCACAATGCCACTCAAGCCAACCGGAATTCCACTAAAAAGTCGTTAGCCATAGAGTAGTTCATTTAGTTGGTTATTCTTCGTTTTAAAGGTAGAATTTCCGCTAGAGCTTTTGCTTAACTTGTTAACAGCCGATCTTTATCATGTCAGTGTAAAGTAACTACGGACTGAAGTAAGACTTCCAAGAGCTGTTAATACCGCGGATTGCTGACATTTGAGACGTGCTGCAATCCTTCGCTTCACTATCTCTCTCGCCAGGTATATGTTCTGAGTCAGTCGGGCTTTGTTGGTACAGACATCAATACCTGATATAAAACCCAACAACTTCATCTTTCTCACAATGTACTGTTTCAATAAAGACGGCTGTGCTCTAGGGCGGCCATGGTAACCGGAGAGGCGATGAAGCACCGCTTGTAAGCGTGTTATGTTTTCTCAATTAAACGGTACCCGAATGCGTTTGCTAGTCCTAGGCACACAAAGGCCAATGTGGCCCTGACAAAGAATGACAAAAGATATGTTCTCAGTTGATTACAAAGTTGCCCAATTACAATCGTTGTAGACAAACTGAAGGAGTACTTGGGTATAGTGTATGTTACAGAAGACTCTGAGCACTGTCTCTTATTAAGGTTTATTAACTTTAGACGATGGCTCAGGTCCTTTGTTTGAGCAGGACTCTCCGTGGAGGATCGTGAAAGTCGGCGGGCGTGGAGACCAGCTGTGAGGAGAAACTTCAATTTGGGAAGGTAAATAAGATAGCGGATGAAGGCGAAATCAGATACCATCAAGCGAGCTGGCAGATACTTTCAGGCAACGGAGCTACAACTCTTTCTCCTCGAAAATCCCTTATTACAGCATTACCGTCGAGTGATAATGATAGTGACTAGAATATTAAGCGAATCTCACCTTGGTGTTTGCGGCTACTCGCTTACCGACAAAGTCTCGGGGGCTCTCCAAAATACATTTGACTAGAGTGGATGAAATTTGCCATTTTCTTCGAAGTTAAATAATGTTTCTCTTGAAAGCTTAGGTTGTTGAGAAGGGAGCGAAACAGCACAACCCGTGGATCAAATGTCTCGGTTGTTTGTCGGTCCTGAAAATACAGCAAATATAGTTTTTAAGAAGATGTACCGTCACGTCCGGATAATGTGTTAGCTAGAGAAAAATTCTAGGAGGAGGACAAGAGCAAAGTGAAACAAACCTTAGAACCTTTGTAAAGTGTGTCCCTCCATTAGTTCCCCCAATATTTGAAGTTAGGGAACCGGTGATCAGTTTCCAAATCACATTTCACACTAATAACATGCATAATTCAATCCAGCCAAAGCCAAATCTATATGCACGATCATGGAAGATGAAAAAGTCAATTAAAATAAAATGTGTGGATAATTTGCCATTTTGTTATAGTTTCTGTCCCGAGCCAGGTTAATATTCGAACATAAAGGTTGCGCGGTGTTCGCGTCCTTGGCTTGTTCTAATTGCGTCAGACAGCTAGAAATATAACGAATTTTCTATAACGAAGTCTTATAAATTGTCTGTAGAAACGTATAGTGTAATTGTAAACATTAAAGTCCATAAACCTGTCGTTTAACAGAACTTGATAAAATGGTCTCCACTGAAACATGTCAAGCATGTCAAATAGAATTACAATAATTGCCTGTAAAAGAATTTATAAACTTTTCTCTAACAGAAGAAATTGTTCATTTTTCAAAGTTCTTAAATTTCTTTTTATTTAGTTTCTTTCTTTGACTTCAAATTAATTATTAGATATAACATGTTTACATATTTTTAACAAAATTCTGAAAATCATGTTCTGTAAATGTTTTTTTTAATGTCTAACAATAAAGCCAACTTTAGGATTTTTCCTGCCGTTTATTTGTTTTTTTTTTCTCTTAATCCAGTTATTGCTTAAAATGTCATTCGAATTTGAACTGAAGAAGAATTGAAATGATATGCTTTATTTCTGTATTTTGGGAAAACACTTTCTTCGTTTGAACGAAAATACTGTTAATATTTACTTTCTAACAATAATCTCATTATTTTTGCCTTATGCTAAACTCTCAGATTATGTGTCACGCCATCTTTTATTTTGATCTAAGCTACCACAGTTCTCATGGTGTAGTCACACTGCGGACCGACTCGACAGTCTCTTATGGCTCGATGGTATCCCCTGACCACGGTCAACATATCAAAACAATGTCACCTCTAGGGATAAGCAAGTCAATTGTAAAGAAAATGTAATCGTGTAAAATGTCGGGTTATATATACAAACATTGGAGAGGTGGTTCCTGGTGGGTGTTCGGAAGGGACTAGACGGTGTCTGATCATTACTGAGTGCCCTGCCTGACTACAGTGTAACTCCGCCAGTCAAGTAGAACCAGACCTCGCTCCCGAAGGCTACTCTGCTTGTTTTCTATCGGCGCTAGTTTGAGCGCAAGAATGTATCCAGCTTAAATAGAAGGCGGTGCACTCAGTTAAAATGTAAACCTTTAAAAACAGCTTGGTCCTTTGAGCTCCGAGTGGCACCGACTGTTGTCATTCCAAACTCAGTTATTACCCCCCCTGCTCCCCCTTAGGCAAACGAGAAGTTATACAGAGAAGACTGGTAGAGTAGTTGATACGTACACACCAGAGTCTGTTTGTCATCAGATATATTTTCGGGCCGAGCCAAGAATGACTTGTATGTTGTATATAATGCCTTTGCGAATCGCAATCACCTGTGCTTCCGTTACTCTGTGGGTTATTAAGATTCATTCGACCGTCAGTTGGTGCAAATATCTTCACAACAAACCAGTCGATAAAACCTAAGTAGATACAGTTGCAAAGATGCTGAAGGACAAACGTTCGCGAAAGGCTCCGGGTCTGTAAAGTGTTGCGGACTCTCGATAAGAGCCTTAAGGCGCCAAAGTTAGAACGAAGTTCATTTGCCTACTCGCCACACCTCTCTATCGTCTGATACATATCGCCCCCTTGAGTTAAGACACGCAAGGGACTAATAAGCTGGTACTGAAATATCCTCCCATGTTTGTTTAAACCCGGAGAACTTAGAAATGTAGCGTTTTAACAGAACATCAACTGTAAGTTTCGCAGAGTTCTACAGCAGATGTAACCGACAACTGCAAAACATCAGTGCGGAAAAAGCCGATATGAAACACATTAACTCTAAAGTTTATGGGCGGCAACAAAGTATCTATGGCGTTCTACATAATAGTTGACTGGTCGCAAAAACGTCTTGGGTG
This sequence comes from Mopalia swanii, assembly GCA_030265315.1. NCBI lineage: Eukaryota > Metazoa > Mollusca > Polyplacophora > Chitonida > Mopaliidae > Mopalia > Mopalia swanii. The sequence goes on from JARDVA010104112.1 coordinate 9,584, forward strand.
CCATTGGGATCCGCTTGCAAATGTCAAGTTTCGCTGGCTACAGCTGCCCTCAAGGCGCGGACATGTCAAATTGGGGACACCGTTCGTACCTAGTTAACTGGAACATTTTGTATATTTTCTTTAAGTGAGGCTAAACGCTCGCGGCTGTGTCACCGGTGACATGTACCTTTTTGCTCTACCAAATAGCTACTACTATGCTGCATTCGTCACACTCACATTAAGCTACAAGGTAATGCAATTAGCTATAGTTTTTGCGCACCTCCTCATTTCAACATGTCAGTTACAACCGTTGTTAATGTTTTGTCGCCGTTATTTGCATCGACGCAGAGCCCAAACTGAACATTTTGGATCAATATTTCAGTTTGGACCCTGATCCCTTTTCGAGACAATTATCGGACCCACCCGGCCACAGCACCTGAGCTGTCTAACTCTTACCTGGATTTGCATTCCATAGCCCAAGTCTACAATGTTATATAAAATAAACGACAACTTTTGAGTATAGATAAAATGTTAGTTTTCGTCTGATAAGAAAAATATTTTCTTAAGGTTTCAAAAGTTTCATAAATCGAATTAATCGGTATTCACCGCATCACTCCCTCCGGCAGTCGCCATAGGCTTGCCGCGTGCCGTGTTAACACTGTTCTTGGCTGAATTGTAATCATCTACCAGCTCCTTTCGAAAATATATATGAAGTCTACTTCCGGTGGGTCAACACCCCCAATCCATTACGCAATTTACCGGATTCAACATTATACACTGCTATTTAAATATACATTTGCGCCTCCTCGTGCTAGAAAGGTTGGGACCAGTTGTCGTTTCCTCTCAGTGAAAATGTTTACCATCATTTTTTTAAAATATCGTATACCTTCGACTCTGTGTTAAATTTATGGCCCATTAATGAAAGTAAAATATATACTGCTATTTGTCTTTGTTGGCCTCGCTCTATTGATACTGGTATAGGTTAATCAAAAGCTTTCTCCTTCTTTAATTTATTTGACTAATTATATAGTATCAATGGCAATGATAACTTAATTTTTGAGGTGATAATTTCTTTCCCATCCGAATGGATAGGCATCGATAGCACTCCAGTCAGCGCGAGTAGATGGAGTAGCGACGATAAACAGTCAGATTAGATGTATGGGTTTTGATCGAAAGCAGCATGAATCACAAAACGGTTTCGAAGCTTCATGGCTAGATTAGTAATTGGGCAAGCTGAAACAGGATCTAATCTCAGAAACATGTCAAATTTCTTCCAGTTAGACGGGCATTTTGGAATCTAACCCATGTCAGAACGAGGCATGGTCTCTTGTTTTTCTTCGCCCAGACAAGACCTCTAAAGGAGGCTGACTGACTGGCTAATTGGTCGTGTCTAACCCCCGTCAGCACTTCGTTAAGGATCCAAACCACAGTAGCAGATTACATAAAGACAAGGTTCCAGAGGAGATTGTGAAGGATTATGGCCTGGTATTAGTTAATTGAAGATGTATCAAATCTCTTAGGCAAGTAGACGTTGTCAATTGAGCCAACTGTTCCAGCTTGGGTGACGGTCGCTGATTCAAATAGAAACTATATTGGCAACAATTGTACGATGTATTCCCGAAACTGTAGAGAATTATACCAGGAATCTCCTTCTATACGCTATTTATTAAATATCAACTGATCAGTTAAGCCGACTAGATGGTGGATATGGCAAGCCGTTTTATCACTTCTACCTTTATTCTACATATGTTGAATCTTTTCCACATATGTGAAATTCTTTTCCACATATGTGAAATTCTTTCAACATATGTAAAATAAATGACTTTATTTT
>JARDVA010104334.1:0-11392 GCA_030265315.1 Mopalia swanii
TGAAACATAGTACATGTACCATAGGTCCATAACATTATCTTGCTTGACAATCGTACCTCTTCAAATTTGAATGAAAACTTCAAAGAAAATGCCATAATAAGGTAATGTATATGAGTTTTAAAGTACGATCTGTATTTTCACAGGAGATGGCTGAAGGCAGCCCTGAAACTCAACAAACTTCACTGGATTTTCAGAAGATGTCTGTGAGTAAACCTTTTTGTGGAGTACATGAGTGAGTCCCACAATGTGGCTCAGCAATTGCAGGGGTGATTTTTGCAAGGTTTTCTCTCTGTTTTTCACTGTAGTTAAGCAAGGATTGGTATAAAGTGTACAATGTGTCGTCATATAATTGAAATACCCTTGATTTAGTGTGACGTTAAACAATAATCAAACAAACAATCTTATATTTTTCTGAATAGCAAATTATTAATGTTTTTATTTGTTGCTAATTTAGATACAGGTTGTTATTTAATCATATTCTTTTACTTATAATATTGATATCTCCCATACATTTATTTTTTTTATTTTTTATAAATCAAGCCATTTTCTGTGGAACACCTTTATTTGTATAATAAATCACATTGCATATTAACAATTGTCTTTCACCATGGAGCACAGAGGTAACATCCTTTGTCTTCATGTTTCAAATAACATCATTTGATCATATAGCTGCATTTGAAACTCATCAGGTTTGAAATTTTGTTAGAAAATATTGCAAAAGTTAACAGTAATTATGGCTTTCAAGTTTGTCTAAAAAGACATATTGAAATCGGACAAATTATTTTTCTTCTTCATCTTCTTCTTTTTGTTCATCTTCGTCAGATATAAGTAAAGTGCTAATATGGTGTAATTGCCAATGAGTAACTTCTTTCATTTACAGGCTAAGGTAGAACGCGTCATCGTGGATGGCCTCAGCAGAACAAAAGATGACCTTGTTGTGAAAGAGGTGAAGGACATTTTTCAAGCAGACAACTTTCAAGAGGTGAGTTTGTTGCTGTTCGAAAATTGTCTACAAATATCATATGCTATTTATCAATCTCTGTATTTTGGTCTCATGAGGGAAGTTAATTCAGAGATGGAAATAAGGGCTGATTTACCAATAAAATTTTGACAAGATAAAGTGATTTTTGGATGCTAAACAAGAATAACTGACCAATTTCATATTTAGCTTTCAACATAATCAAAAACATATTTTCTCTTATTTAACACCCTGTAAGTAGAAATTTAGGACGGTCGTTGACTAGGTTACTTTTTGGAAAAAATTCAGACTCAAAGTTAAATTAAATTGTGTTCCTCTAAGGTATGACATTAAATCCAAGGGAATCGATCAGTCCTCACTCCTATACTAGTATTAACTGAATGATTTATGAAAGTAACAAATTTGTATAGTGTATTTGATCATACCCACGATTGCATTGAATATATGAAGTAAAAAAATTTTTTTGTCTACATTTTATTAATTTCACTGTTTTATTTTTATTTTATTCTCTTGCACAGATGATAAGACGGAGTCATGAAGTAAAGTTGAGATTTGAACGTTTGGGTATCTTCAAGAATGTAGCCATTTTTGTTGACACCAGCAAAGGTATATTTACACAATCAACTCTCTTCATTTATTCAAAATATAAAATATTTATGCAAGTCTCTTTCAATGGTAAACAAAACTATGTTATACTGTTTGGCTTTTGCTAATGTGCACAAATGTATTTCTTATCACTATTTTATAATAGTTTAAATGTAATAATGTTATAACAGTCTCTCTGCCTTCAGAGTTTCTCAATTCCTATCATTTGTTTTAACCTGAGGAAGTTAGTTATGAAATCTAATAGATAGTATTTTCGGTTAATTCATTGTTTTTAATTCTATTTCTCATTTTACATTTGTGTGAATATTTACTTGGAACATTTTAACATTTCAGGGAATTTTTTTTTTAAACCTTCCTTTATGTAAGTCAAAATAATAAATTGTTTCAAATTCAATATCTATGTGGCTTATTTATTTTTCCAGGCCCAAGTGCCAATGCAGATGGCTATGAGGTGACCTTTCAGGTTCAGGAATTGCGCCGTGTGGCTGGAGGAATAAGCACACTGATTGGTCACAATGATGCTAGCCTGGTAAGTGCTTGTCTGTTTTCATTGGTGCTGCCTTGTCTAGTAGGCTTATCCCTTTTGTTCCTATTTTGTCACTGCTTTGCTATGCTAACAAATATGGACATGCCAAAAAGTTGCCCTTGACATCTGGGAATCAGTTTGGTTTTCCCCTGATTTCACGTTTGGTTGAATTTCTCTTGATTCAGCAGGTCTCTCCTGACTTTATATCTTTTTTACCTAATCTGGCTGGGTTTCCCCTGACTGTGGCTGCATTTCCCATGACTGGGTGGGATTTCCCCTGACTTTGGCTGGGATTTTCCTGGCATTGGCTGGGATTTTCCTGGCTTTGGCTGGGATTTTCCTGACTTTGGCTGGGATTTTCCTGGCATTGGCTGGGCGTTTCCTGGTTTTGGCTGGGACTTTCCTGGCATTGGCTGGGATTTTCCTGGCTTTGGCTGGGATTTTCCTGATTTGGGTGGGATTTTCCTGGCATTGGCTGGGCTTTTCCTGGTTTTGGCTGGGACTTTCCTGGCTTTGGCCAAGTTTTCCCCTTTGGCTGGGATATTCTCTGACTTTGACTGGATTTCCTCTGATTTTGATGGGTTTCCCCAGATTTTGACTGAGTGTCCATGACTGGCTGGTTTTTTCAGTTATATATCAACTCCATTTCAACTGAATTTCACAGTTTCCCCTGAATTTTTATGGGTTTCTGATGACTTTGTCTGGGTTTTCATGAACTCTGGCTGGTCGTCTCCTGGATTTGGCTTGATTCTACCACTAATAATCCTCATATACATTAAATATCCTTTAGCTAGGTATCAAGCACCAATCAAACTTTAGGATCGGGTCAGTTGCATGTTTTGAGATTTACATAAAAAGTATCTTTAAAAGTTTTTTCAATCATATTCAACTTTAACATTAAGATTGAGTAACAAATTCAAAATTGAATTCTAACGGTTTTTGTGTAATATACAAATGGTGTTCAAATTTATCAATTCATGAAGTTTTTGCTATTTAATGTATTATTAGATTGAAAGTTTCATTAGATTAGCACTCTCACAGTAGAGCTTTTGATCTTTTCATCCTTGAATTGCAAGGGATAGTCTATAGCTTTGGGGCTAAAAAATACACTCATGTACTTTAACATTTAGGAAACGGGTAATGGCTGTTACCCACTTAAAGCCCACTGGGTAAGGGACGTTTGTTTGGAGGGCAGCAATGCTGTCTTTACTTGTGATGATCATTAATATTGCAAGTACTTAAGTGATCAATCAATCACCAGATATTAAACTGGGAAACATTGTATGTTTTTTCTGTTGTAGTTGTTCAACCTCCGACTGCCGAATGTTTTTGGACGAGCAGAGAAAGTGCAGATGGAGTACTCCCATGGAACCAAGAAAAATCGTGGCTATAATCTGTTTATTAGCAAACCCCTGGGAGGTAACCCAGACATTGTGTGAGTCCTATGTATATTAAGTAGTTTTTATCTATTTGTTTTTTGTTTTTTGTTTTTTGATCGGATTTATTAATTAATTAACCTCTCTCACTAATTGTAGAATGTTCCAAATCTTAAAAAGTTTTTTTTCAACAGAACAAAACAGTTCATATTTTGAAATTTTGCTGGTGTTTTTTTTTTTACTGTTGGGGTACAGAAGTGTCATATTGTTGAAATGTCCTTAAGCATGGTGTTAAGCATCAATTGTTATCATAAAATATTAAAAAATGGAAACGAAAAATATACATATTAGGCAAATGGTCTGTTAAAAAAAATGGGTATGACAGTATGTATATTAATAAAGATAGAGATTAAATACAAATACTGTGAACTTTCTTGTCTGGGTTAAACATGATTTATTTATATTTGTGGAAATAATTGAGAATTTTAGTATCGCTGAATTTCAAAGATAAATACTTCTTGCTCACTTTGTTAGATTGAGTTCAGGGGTGTACCAGTCCCATGGAGAGTACCCATGGAGTGGTTATAAAGAAACAGACAGAGGTGTCTCCTTAGACCTCACTGTAAGTTAATAATGTTACCAACTAGACTCTTCAAAACTTTCTCCTAAAATTTATTATATGTTTTGTCTTGTGTCGGTGTGAACTTGTTGACAAGATACAGAATGAACCGTCTGATTAACTCATAGATGATAGTTAATGATCCATATAAATATTTTGAGGTGTAGATAAAAAGGTCAAGGTCACTAGAACATTCTTGCAACCGTTTACATAGTTAACCATTTGTTTGATCTTTAAACCTGTCTTACCTGATCCATACATGTACATGAGGCAAATCACAAGGTGATCACAGTATTGTGAAATACATTATGTAAACAATATACATGGAAGTGGTGGTTGTTTGATCTTCAAACTTAGTTCACATGTTACTTATTCTGGTAAGCCGATTGAATAACGTCTACATCGCACGTCTTTCTTCTTTTTTTTTCTCTGATGATATCTTCTTTGATTTCAATGCCAATTGGATATACTACCTGTCGTTTTTTTGCATTTGATTTTGTCTTAGACTTTCTCATTCTGAAAAGTGAAAATGTCTTGCAAAATCAAAATTAGTTCTTATTTGGGACTGTTTGGTCGAAATCATGGTCATTGTCACATTTGTGGCTACTTTTGGAGTGAGTTTCTCAAATTGTATATAATACCAGTAGAACTACACCGTTATAAAGATGAGTACATTTTGTGTTGGATTCCATTTATCCCAGCTTGTGACATTATGTGTCCGTTATTATACTCCATAGATCTGATACTACATCTTATACTACACCATAATCTTATACATAGATTTTATAGTACAATATATCTTATACTGTCCTACATATATTTTATACTACACAAATCTTATACTATAATAGACCTTATACTACATAGATCTTGTACTACAATAAATCTTATATTACATAGATCTTATACTACAATAGATATAATAGTTCATCGATATAGTAGTACAAAAGATCTTTTACTACATGTACATAGATTTTATACTAACTCAATCTTAAATTCAACATATATTACACATTGAAATGATCTCTTGGAAAGTTCACAACATTTTGTATTTTGCATTGACAGTTTCCCACCTTTCTGGGCTCTCACAGTTTAAAGTGGGAGGGGATATGGAGAGACTTACGCTCACTTTCACCAACCACATCCTTTGCTGTACGAGAACAATCTGGTCATTCTATCAAATCATCATTCAAGGCAAGTTTATAAACAAAATTTGTTATTTATTTAACGTTTATGAAACTGTATTGGATATTTCTTTTAAATGATATGTACAAGTAAATCTTCTGAAAAATGTTGAAGGCCAGTGAACTCCAACCTGTCACTGAAACATTGGGGATTTTTTGGGTGATGTTTTATTTTTTTTTAAATTGATTTCTTTATATCTTTTCAGCACATTTTAGTTCGGGATAGGAGAGATGACCCAGTTCTTCCAAACAGGGGGACATTACTGCGTCTAGTTCAGGTATAGCCAAAATGTAACCCTATTTTTTTTAACCCATAGCTTTCTCATAATTTGTGGATAATGTATGATAGGCGTACATTCGTCCATTTGTCAGTGTTGTTTGATGGTGGTTTCTCTTCACCTAGCGCGGTGGCCTGGGAGGCAGTTTCCTATTGCCCTGGGGCAGACATGGGGCCAAATACGTTTGTAATTGTATTGTACTGTATTTAAATACTATTTTTGAGTATTTGTATTTGTATTTGTATTTGCCATTCCAAAATAAAAGTATTTGTATTTTTTTAAAAATACTTTGTAAAGGGGCTATTGTTCACTTCAGGGCGTCCAGTTGGGCGGGTGGACCGGTGTCTGTCTAAGCCCTTACCTGGGGCTCTCAGAGCTAAAGAGCAGAATGAAGCCAGTATGTTTGTGGTGTCTTTATATTACATCCTGTGATTGTCCTGTCAAGTCCTTGTTTGTTGCCAGTGGTGTCGAGGGTGGTTTCCTCTACCCATTTGGCATTAGGCTCGCACACTGTCATATGAGTGAAATTAACTTAAGTATGGCATTAAACCCCAATGAAACAAACATTTCTTCCCCCTTTTGGCTGGTATATCATCTTAAGACCCCTCGTCCACATCTGTGGACAAGCACTTTTAGTATAATTGCCAAGCTATTAATTGTCATGTTGCAAATCGAAATTCCAACCCAATGTCCATCTCTGTGGACAAATACCGGAACTCACAAGATAGCCCAAAGGAAGCTACCATATTGAATGGCCTTAAAATGCAACAAAGAAAATTACCCTGGGTCTTAAGAGGATATATTATCACATTCACAAAACTTCTCATGCAAAGACACCAACATTTCTTATCCAACCTGTTTCATCCTAGAAACGTGTATAGATATCCATAGGAATCCTTTCTAGGCATGAAGTGACAGTTTTTTCCATACCTATTGACTCTTGTGCCAAAATTCGAGTCAACCAAGGAGGGGATAACTCTCCTAAAACAGCTAGATTGATCAGTAACAGAAGTTCCCATCTAGTCATGGTGTCATATATCTGAATCCCTTTTTACCTAAGCCCTCAACAATAAGACGCAGTTATATTTGAGTCAACAAATAATTAGTAGTTGATATCACTGCCGTGGCAGATAATCAAGAATAAGCCTAAACATGGTATTTATTTAAATAGAAGATTGCTGTTTGCTATGATATCCCAGCAGAGGCGAAACACTGTTTGAAAAGTGGTGCATGTTATGATGTATTTTAGTGGTCTGTGTGTTTTCCCTATTTCACTTTGATCTCTGTGTGCTTGTGGAGATATCAGCCTTGCCTCTGGAATAAGGCCTTGAGGTAAAAAGAAGTAAAACTTGCGTGAGTGTCAAAAGTATGAATTTGAATCAACAAAGAAATTTTGTTTCATATGTAGATTTATGGAAGATATCTTCAAACAATGAACAAACCACTGCTATTTTCATCCTTTTTGTCTTTTTCAGGAGTATGCTGGTGTTGGTGGAAATGTTGAATTTGTGAAGCATGACATTGAGTTTCAAATCAACAAGTCTCTGATTCTGGACACGGTAAATAAAGGTTATGCAGTCTCTGTTTATTGATATGGTAGCTTGACAAAATGACCACAATTCATGACTACTCCTATGACAGGCCCGTGGCTTTAGTGGTAGCGTGTGCGCTTCCTAATCGTACTCCAATTTACCGTTCACGGGATCGAGTCCGTCAATCGACCCTCAGGTATATGAGTGAGTCACACGATTTGGCTCCGGCAATGGTGGGGGTGGTTTCCTCCCGGTTTTACACCATACTAGGGCAAGGAACAGTGTGAAGTGGACAATCCGTGAAATACCCTTGAGTACGCATTAAACCCCAATCAAACAAACAAACAAAACACCTGATTTGAATTTGCCTAATTTGTAGGTTGTTGAACGAAGGCCCTCTGGCTAAGGGCAGTTTGTTTGAAGAGTAGCAATGCAGTTTTGCTTACCACTGGAGGAAAATTAACTTTTATGGAAACGCTTCACATCTTGGTTGTGCTAGTGTCAATTATTGATGGAATACACAGCCGTCATATAAGTGAAATACCCTTAAGCACGGCATAAAACACCAATCAATCAATCAATGTTGAATGAAGTGTGTAGAAATATAACTGGTTAGTTAGTTTCCTGACCCAATAATATTATGGTAAGAAAAAAATCAATTCTGTTTATTATCATGGTGGGATTTTTATGCAGTTTCTTCTCATTTTCAAAAGTAGATGTTGCAAAACATTATATAAGTAAAATATCATCAATTACAATATTCTAAACATCAATAAATTAAATAAATAATTAATTATTTCAGGTTGTACAACTCTCAATAGCAGGTGGATTAATGAAATCCCTGGACCCCACTCGAGATCTGAGAGTCAATGATCGATTCATGCTCGGAGGCCCATTAACCTTGAGGGGTTTCAATCTCAAGGGAGTTGGGCCACACAGTGATGGTAACTATTCTAACACAATTGTTTGATGACTTTGTGACACATAGTTTTCAGTAAAGAAAAATGAGGTACCGCGTTCTGTTTAATTGCCCCAACTCTTACTGTAATAGATCTGGTGACTGATAGTAGTACAATGTTTCATTAAATCCTCTATGTGTGTCATGATTTTGTTAGCAAGATATTAAAAGAGAACCCCTTGTGATAAAGGACTGGAAATTAAAGCATGGCTTCTGCCACCAGTGCTATTTGCTAGATTGATCAACTTCTGCTTTCAGAAGTAACGCAATTCTCATCAGTGTCTTGCATGTGATTAAGAGGGAACTTCCTGTTACCCTGGTGCTCTTAGAGTAAAGGGGCAACATGGAGCTGATCTGTTCGTGATGCTTTTGTATTAGGTTCTGTGTCTGTGTTTTTGCCAGTGGCTTTGAGGCTGGCATGCGGTCATACGAGTGAAATAACCTCAAGCACTGTGTATAATTCCCAATGAAATAATCATCAGTTTCCAAACTTATGTCAAAGTTTGAGCATGACCGGCATACATGTTTTGCATTTGTTCTCCAGTTTTACGTATTAAATGTATTTCTGAAAATATAATATTTGAATACATATTGTTGTAGGTAATGCCCTTGGTGCTGACCAGTATTGGCTGTGTGCCTTCCACATGTATACCCCACTCCCCTTTCGCCCGGGGAAAGGGGGGTTTGGTGAGCTTTTCAGAAGCCATTTCTTTGTGAATGCTGGTAACCTGGGGAATTTTAACTTTGGTAAGTTCTTTGGTTTCCAAGGTCTCCTCCTTGGATTGATTGAATTCTTTTCAAGGGGAAGAATATATGTCCATCAAAGTCTAAAAAACTCAATTTTGGCTGATAAATGGTATTATTTTAATAGTTACTGGTATCTTATTGGACTACAAATATTCTATATTTTATCGAAATCAATTTGAATCCAAACTTTTATTCAATAGTTTTTGGAGTTTATTTATCTATAGAACCAATATAAAGGCATACACTGATTTGAAATATTGAATATGTTGCATAAAAGGATCGCATTGTAAACCTTAATTAATATTAGTTATTAAAAAATCCATTTAAAGTAAAAGGTAATTGGCTTATATTAATCCCTGTGCTCTAGGTTAATTTTAAATTTGGCTTATTAGGACGATTTTAGCACACAGAATGAAACTATTGAGAAAACAACATTTTTTCTATGGATGACCTTAAACTAAGCTTGATACTACACAAAACACTTGATGTGATGGCTGTGTAAACCATTTAGCACACTGTTAAGTATGGTTTAATAAATGTAAAACCATCTCACTCTTTTTTTAATTGAGCGACATCGACTCTATTGCAGATGGTAGCATGAAGGAAAGGCTAAATGAGTTGGTGGACACGTTACGTTGGTCATATGGTGGTGGGATTGTCTTGAGAATGGGCCGGGTGGCACGACTAGAGCTTAATTATGTTATACCTATGAGGGTACAGAGAGGAGATAGGTAGGTGTTTCTTTTTGAATTGAGCGACAGCACTTGGGAGTGAGTTTCCGGTTGCCAATCGATCTCTATGTGATGTCTTGGTGTTTATTTAAGTTATTGTCTCGACTTTTTAATGTTTTTTGCCAGAGGTTGATGATTGATACCATTGACCATGGGGCCGGCACACCTTCAGATGAACATTAATTTATAACTCTATGTATGGTGTTAAACCCAAATCAAACACACAAACAATTCAATTGCTAGGTTGGCCTGTGGTATTTGCCTTGGCCCTGTTGTTTTCCGTGCAACACAAAAACAAACTTTTACATCTTTTAATGTAAAATTGCACAGTGTCTTGTTGCACTAAGGTTTGAATTTCCTCTTGTTTGAATTATCTTTGGAAATGGAGGAATATTTCTTTCACCTATTGAAGTGGCCCACTGCCATAAAACTTAAATAACTTTAAAAAATGACGAAAATTATAACCAAACAAGCATTGATGAAGATGCTTTCAGGTCATTGTATTGTAAACCGTCTATCTTCAGAGCTTAGCACAGAAATTTGTTTTAGGTAAACCACAACATCCACAATAAACTCCTCTTTCACTCAATGGGTGTTTTTGCATGCAAAAAACTTCTGGGGCAGTTCTAACCAGTCTCTTGATCTAGTCTATTAACTTCACCTTCCTCTTGTTTGTCTTTTCAGCACGAATCCAGGTGTCCAGTTTGGAATTGGATTAAGCTTTTTGTGATGGAACTATACAGTAGGGCGTATTATATATATCATTTAATTTGCTGTGGATATTCTAGAAAACTAATTAATGATCTCCAGCATTGGGTAGAATGAAGAGAATACCATGTCCCACTTCTGGGAGAGTGCTACATAGGATGAGGTACCAGAATAGGTGCTTAAGGTCTGGTTATATTAGAGTATAACTATTATGTTATATCTTACAAAAATATCATATTTCCTATCATGTTGAATGATTTATGAGTTATTGTTGGAAATAACTTTTTGTAGTAAAAGTATCTGATTAAAGACAGTAAGCTATGTATCTGGTAAAGACAAAACTCATTATCAAAGTTTAAAAAATATATTGTTGTAGATGAAAGATTTCTAGTTATATTAACGATTATGGGAGTTTAAAAAGTTGTGATTTATTCAAATAATGGACTTTTTTTATTTAATACCATTTCAATAGCCTAGGATGTTGGCAATAAAAGAGTTTAATTCCTAGTAGAAATTATTAGTTTTTCACCAAAATGTTTGAGCAAATATTGTATACCATTTTCAGAGATTTGATGTTATAGGGATGCTGGGTGAACACTTTGCCAGTGGGTTACGAATATATGGGGGTCCATGAGGTACAGCCAATTTTTGTAAAAAAAGAATCAGTTAAAGCCATAACCAGCTTAAGATTTAACTTTTAACAAATGAAGGAGTTGTATTCATGTTTGAACCTAGCAATTTGTACGACCGGTTTCAACACTGAAAAAGTTTTATTTGTTTTATTTGCAATGAACTGGTGTATTTGAAAGCGAAGCTATGTAACAATGTTGTAGGGGGGGGTAAGATTGTTCACTCGGAGCTGTACACTGTTCATGTTTACAAACCCTGTCTCTCTGCTATAGCCTATCACTAAACATATATCCATACTTACAGAGTTCTGTCCAAGCCAATGGAAAAATTATCTGACCACTATGCACCTTCTTATCAGCTTGAGCTATAAAGGCCTATATAACATGGCCCTCCTTTCGCACTTGCTGCACAGCAGACTACCGTATATATATTTTCTACTGCCAGGCTTGAGCGGGTGGCTGGAGGGAGCTTCATGTTGCCCTGGTGCTCTCAGAGCTAAAGGGGAACACGAAGCCGAT
>JARDVA010104445.1:0-11108 GCA_030265315.1 Mopalia swanii
GATAACGCCAAGGACCTTGGTCTCAGTGGTTCTTTTTAGAGGCTTTCCTTCAACTGATAAGTGAATGTCGGACGACATAGTTTTACGGGATGATCGTACAATCATGTATGTAGTTTTATCAGAATTTAAACACAGTTTATTTGGTAGGACCCATTTGCTTATATTATTGATGTATGTTTGAGCTTTTGTAATTGCATGCAATTTGCAAATTTGTATCAGCGACATGAATGGTTGTGTCGTCTGCAAAAGAATTAATCGTAGAGTGCTGTACGATGTTATTGATGTCGTTGATAAACAGAACAAACATCAGAGGACCTAGGCTGGATCCTTGGGGCACCCCGTTTTCACAGTAAGGGGGGTCGATAAGACGCCATTAATAAATACACATTGGCTACGAAGAGATAAGTATGATGTAAACCAATCCAGCATAATACCATTGATGCTGTAATATTTAGTAGTAACTTGTGATTTACGGTATCAAATGCCTTCCTTAGATCAATCATAACAGCCACTATGAATTTCCCGTTATCAACGTTCTCTAAAAACTCATAAAGTTTACAAAGGGCAGTTAATGTCGAATGACATTGTCTAAATCCTGATTGACTTTTGGATAAAATGTTATAATCTTCAATATGTTTATAAAGGGCTGTGTAAACAGCTCTCTAAATAATTTTACTAAATATTGGCAAGATGGAAATGGGTCTGTAGTTACTTGCATCCGTTTTGTCATGGGTAATCATGGCTCTGGTAGAACCTTTTTTGGTTCTGTATGGAACCCTCACGGCAACTGTTGCAAGTATTTATCCCTTTCTGTTTAAATCAAGAGTTGTGTTTATGGCAGTGGCTCCATATGCATGTAGAAACATCCTCCTTTCTTAAGAACCGTCAAGGAACCTCAATTTCCAAGAGTGTAGTGTCATTTATTGTTGGAATACACCGCCGTCATATACGAGAAATATGCGTGCCAGCCCAAATGGACGAAGGAAACAAGGGCATCTCCATATTGCCTCTTATCTTTTAGAGGACTGATATGGATTACCATTTTACCTCCAAACCGAGTATCAGTCAGTTGATAATTGGTAAGCAGTATTCAACGTTCGTCTCCTTGGAATGTTCTGATATGTAAGTCCATGAAGCTGTCGCTCTCGTTGTATATAACAGGTATGAGGATATTCTTATTCGGTCCACACTCCTTCAAATATGATGAGTCATCAATTGTATTACAGTACCAATCAAAGTAACTTATTCCATGTTTTGTTCTCTTTAAGCACCTACAATTACACTCAAATATCAAATTGTGTATGTCTTTTATGTTGTTAAAGTAATTATTTTTACCTAAAACGCAAAAAATCGAATATCATTAAAGGAGTCTCCTCAGAAGTCTACAAGTCGATTGAGACCAGTAAAGACAAACCCCGTGAATCAGCCAACACGAGACATCTTCAATGTTATGTAAATAGCGATGAAATCCTCTTCGTGACTCTTAACATCATGGTTTTACGACCTTCTGACACGACCGTCAACACACTGTGTGTTCATCAAAGCCCTGTAATTCAACCCGATGCGATTGTAATATTGAATTCCAAAGTCTTATTCCGTTATAAAATAAATGGATGGGCTCGTTGCCTAGAATCTGTAGACGTATGTCATTATGCTTTCCTTTTTACAAGACTGATACTTGGAATAAAAGTAACATATTGCAAATTTAAATAATTTAGATCGTGATGAAAGGTATTTTATTTTGTGAAACCGTCACAAGAATTTATTCAAGGATACGACCAAGGCTATATATTAATATTCTTCGAATTGCAATCACTGTTCATCAATGTAAACGACGGGAATAATAATATTATTTACAGAATGTGGGGTAAAGGATATGACAACCGAAATAAAAAGATACACCCCCTTCATAAGCTA
Organism: Mopalia swanii; assembly: GCA_030265315.1. Classification (NCBI taxonomy): domain Eukaryota; kingdom Metazoa; phylum Mollusca; class Polyplacophora; order Chitonida; family Mopaliidae; genus Mopalia; species Mopalia swanii. The sequence goes on from JARDVA010104445.1 coordinate 1,918, forward strand.
ATCAGATATACCCGCTTTCTGTCAAGAGGCTAATTTACCAGCAATGGGTCCTTCATTCAATTCTGTATTGGCCGATGCTTAACTAGATAATGTCCTTGTTGTTTGTGTTTCAAGATGGATTTGTATCATTGCATGCCGGATAAGTAGATGGGACATTTTAATTTCTTACACATCGCAAATGTTGAAACCCTAGAGAATATAGTCTAAACCCTTTTCATTAATTTCATATTGTTTGAGCTGTTGTTACATTAAGCCTCTCGATAAGGCGACACCTACCTTGTCTCAGTCATTGCTTTTTTACTACTGACCTTGTTTTTGTAGAGTGTAACCTTCTCCCCACTAATCGGTACCATGACCATTTACTATGTGATATTTGTTCTACTGATTTAAGAACTGTCTTGAACTTTATATTACTCACTGTTGACAATTGAACGCAGTCGTGGGAACGACAAAATAAAATGATCGAACCTGGCGGCGAACAGGTTTTATATTTCGCCAGTGATTTTTTGCTATTAAAATTATCTGTTGATCAACTAAATTAAATGAAGGATAAAGAGTGATATTAATCTTTTTGATTCAGAAGAAAATAACATTCCCAGAGTTATTCTGTTATTTGTTATTACCAATAAAGCCATCATTAATCTAAATACAATATAGCCCTCTAGCAATTCTTATATCGACATCCTTTTATAGATATTGGAATTTGAGTGATATATAATTACGAAAATGAGATCTACATGAAAAATGTTTTCATCAGAAAGCGATTTCAAGGTTAGGCTTTCACATGAAGTAGCATGCGAAATTTAACACCTTTCTGCTATCAAATAAAGTTACTTTTTCATTTTGTTAGACAAATTATTTAAATTTCCGAAATGGTTCAGTTGGTCTATTTTTGCAAAAAGATTACAGCAAACTTCTTTTATCTGAGAAACCGGAAAGCTTGAGTCGAAACATCGAAAAAAGCGAATGTGCGGTTTTGTGATTCGCTTGGACAGACAGATATACAGGCAGACAGACATTTTTTTCCAAGTGTGTTAGCCTCCTAAGTAATTAGCCCCGTGGGGGAGCGGGTTGGTCAGTCCTGCAGAATACTCTCCCGGCTTCCTCAGTCTATCGTAAGAGAAAATAGGAGCTTTCTGTTACCTTGGTGTTCTCAGAGCTAAAGGGGAACAGGAAGTTGATCTGTTTGTACATTTCGTATTTTTCTCCGTCGTCATATAAGTGAAATACCCTTGAGTACGACGTTAAACACCAATCAAACAAAACCTAAGTAATTATTTGTTCGCTATGTTCAGTTACCTCCCTTTTTCAAAACCATAGAAGACTACACGTTCTAAGCCTAGTCTTGTATTTTTTTATTCAGCCGAAACAGAATTTAAATCAGCACAATCGGTAGTTTTATAAAACAATAATTGTAAAGAGGGCAGAAATTATGTATAAAAAGTAGTTAGAAAGGCTAAATACTACGACAAGATAACAATATACAGTGGCTACTTATACGGATACAAGCCATGGTAACATTAAAACAAATATACTTTGACCAAAAAAAAAAAAAAGACACTAAATAATGATTGTGATTCTTTTGTTGTCTTCGCCTGTGGCAAGTGAGCCATATATTTGAAATATTATATGTTTGACCTTGGCACCCAATCAAACAAACGACAAGGTCAGGAAATTAGTGCAGACAAATAAAGAAATACTTTGTGTTTCTTGCGTGATGATTGCAGTTTTTGCTAAATGGTTATTTTGATGTCTCCTAATATTGCGACAACCGTACTTTTGAAAACAACCAACAAAAACCCAACAACAATGTCATCCATATCTCCAATTAGAAATTTGCAGCGGTAATGTTGCTTTGTTTAACAAAAATTTATTTTTTTACGTTAATTCATCTGCGCCGAGTCCTTCCCTTAAACATCGGGTAAATACTCTAACAAGCCCACAGTCCCTTGGTGGACACCCGAGTGCTCCCTAGCAATATCTAATAGAAAACGAGCTAAAAATAAAGCTCGGTGTACACGCTTGTATGAAGATCTATTGATATTTAAAAGAACGAAAGCAACTGGTCAAAACGTAATTAAAACTGGCCGTACGGCAAGTTGGAGAAATCACTGTTCTAATACATCCAATCTACTCCGGTTAAACAAGTCTGGAACCAGATCAAGGCAATGTCCAGTAACAAAAAATGTTCCACAATTCCGACTTTAAAAACTGATAATTTGTGTGTTACTGATTCTGATAAATGTAAAGCTCTGGTGGATCGTTTTGGTCGTGTGAGCAGTGATGAAATTTATGATGATGATTTTTTGGTTCATAAGGAAACCAGTGGAAAGAGCAACATCACACCTTTATCTCTGATAACATAGCATTTAATGATTTACCTATGAATGAATTCTCCATTTTTTAACAGCAGCGGGTTCTACAATCGTGTACAGAATCCTCTCCAGGGGAGGACGGTGTTACTTACAGTATGCTACAACACTTTCCTTACTCTAGTCTCCAAGTTCTCCTAATGCCTTTTAACACTATCTGGTCTCAGATGCGTCTCCCAGCTGCCTGGAAAAGAGCCACAATAACACCTGTACTTAAACCGAGTAAGGATGCCTCTAATCCGATGTCATATCGTCCTAACTGCAACACTTTCTAAACTCATGGAAAGAATGGTTTTATGGTATTTATATAAGTAGAGCCTGTTATGCCGTTTTCGAAGAGGTTTCCATAGGGCTAGGATTACCACAGACCATGTTGTAACACTGGAAACTACCATCCATAGCTCTTTTGCTAACAAAGAATATTTAGTGGGTGTGTTCTTGGACATCGAGAAGGCATATTACATGGTTTGCAGAGAAGGGCTGCTCATCTAAATGCCAAAAAACGATTAACCTGATGAGATGTATTACAGCCACGTCTTGGGGTGCTGACAAAAACTGTTTGTTAATCATGTATACGGTCGCGTCTGGATTACTGTTGTAAGTCGTTTGACTCTGCCAGCCCATCTGTAAAAAGTCAATTAGATTCGCTGCAATGTCAAGCACTGTGCTTACGTAGTGGGGGACTTCGGTCCACGCCTTTGTAGGTGTAGCAGGTCGCATGTAGATAATTCCTCTTGGATATTCATCGCCAAATGCGTACTTTAAAGTTTGGTCTTAAACTGTGCATCTCGTCGAATGCATCTGCTTCTGTTTTACTACAGCCCTCCTGGTACGATGGTTTGTTTGCCGACAACAGTGTCAGATTTCCGTTAAGAGTCAGCCTTTTTAAGTTGTTTAACTTATTTCCTCAATGTCAAAACCTTTATAAACCTTTTGTTCAGCAATTTCCCACATATAAATTTTCACATGCCAAATATCTCACTGTCTCTGATCTGATATATTAAAAAACAGACCCTGTAAATATCATTACGCCTTGTGTATTTGATTATATAATCTCTTACTGGAATTATTTTTTACAGATCTTTGCGTATGTATCGAAAGGTACAGGGTGTGTCTTTCTGTGTCCCAGAGTTAAAATATTCTTGGTTTAAACGAGTTTCTAATGGGGTTTCAGTTTTCACAGCTGAGCTGGTGGCTATCCTAAAATCTCTTAACTGGAGAAGTGACTTTCAACCAAATGGAGCAGTTGTTTTTTTCTGAGTGGCTTACCGCCCTACAAGCTATTAAAAACTTCACATTTTCTTGTAAATGTCCAGTCATATGTGAAATACTATATACAATTACCTCACCGTCCTTTGAAAATATTAATGTATATTTTGCCTCGGTTCCGGGCCATTCAGGTGTACCGGGAAATGAGTGGGCTGACCAATTAGCCAAACAATCTCGGATGTTGCCTCGGGTTAACCGTGAGGCAGCTTTGTCTGTAACTGAATCATTTTCTCTGTTCAAATGCCATTTTGTTTCTTAATGGCGGGATAGGTGGGATGCTTCTGTAACTGGTCGAGCTTTCTATTGTTTCCAACCCTCAGTGGTTTGCGCAAAGTTTTCACCCACTACTCTTTCTCGAAAAGGCGAGGTTGTATTGTTTCGTCGGTTCTCCGGTCACTTTCCGGTGAATTCTTATCTACACAGAATAAATAAACACCCTGACGGTAATTGTGACCGGTGCCTAGTCCCTGACACAATTGAGCATTTCCTGTTAAAGTGCTCCTGTAATAATGTGTCTAGTGATGTTCATTTCAATCGCTTATTGTGTGTAGGCATATCGAGGCCTAATATAGACAACATCTTAAACCCGAATAAAAGTTGCGACAAAGTGTTTAAAGCAGTAGCTGCGTATATTATAAACACGCGTATAATCACTTAAAACGCTAATAATACTTATTTAAAATACACGCATCTGCTGACTTAAATAATGCAAATGAATGGCACGCATAGTTCTAATGACTTAGAACTGCATGCGCCATCAATACTAATTTCCATTCCATTCCGATTTCGGTCTATATCATTTATTTACATCAATTTCTGTTTTGTCAAATCGACGTTTCGTAAAATCCTATATGACAAAAGCTATATTATCATCGTTTATTGCTGTGTGTTATCATGTTATTTGTATTAAATATTTAATAATGTTAAATATTATGTTTCTTCTGAGTCTTTGTTGGTGCCGTTTAATTCACTTTTCAGAAAATACAAATCTATCACGGAAGAGTACTAATGTTCTAAAAAGTTTATTCCCCCCCCCCCCCCTGAGGGAATATTTGAGTAGATTACATTTTAATGCAAACGTTGTAATCGGTATAGGCTTCATTTCCGATGCACCCATGCAGGGCAAGAAAACAAACACAACCTAATCTTGTCAGCTATCCCCAGCATATCGGGTGAGAAAGGGTGAACTCCACACCGCGTCTTAGCGTCTTATCGCCACATTGCACTCATACTCAAGTGGCAATCCCAAGTATTATTTATTTTCCTGTTCTTAAATTCCCAGATGCCATGGGCCTGTCATTTGTATTTTCATCTGTGTTCCTTTGATACATAATGTTGTTGAGCAAGCATCGTGATTAACTTCTTAAACATTTAACAGCATGTAGATTTTGCTTTGAAATGTTAGCGGCATCTTTACTCTGAGAATTTATATTTGGCTCTGTTATTTTTATATGACTGAAGGGCACTCAGTCTGTATATAAACAACACAACCACGGAAAATGAAGTGGCTACGAAGCCGGCAACTTAATGATCCCCCAATACATAGCCTACATTTTGTTTGATGTTTGTTTTGGGTTTAAGGTTGTGCTCAAGGGTATTTCACTGATATCACGACGGATTGTTCCCGTCACACTGTTGCTTAGCCTAACCACGGTGGAACAACGAGAGGAAACCTCGTAAAAACCACCCCTGCGATTGCCGGAGCTGTATTGTGTGACTGGCTCATATACCTCATGGTCGACAGACGGTCTCGATCCCGTGAACGGTACATCGAAGTTGGATTAGTAAGCACTCTCGCTAACCACTATACCACTACCGCTTGCCCATACTTGCCTATAAGCGACTAGGCCGAACTGTTTCCGAAGGCAAAAAACGGCATGTAAACGGAAATGGTTGGGTTCGCCTCTGTTTGAGGACATATCGAATATAGTAGAATTCCGCGCATCGTGTATGCCACAACAGATATGAAACTTAATACTAAGACAGCATAATACAATTTTCCTCTCGGTCAAATTACACACCTTTGTGTATTTCCATATCGGAGTTTTATCAAATCTTATCGAGTTAACATAACTGCGCTTTGGTCAAGAATGTATGGAATTTAATATACATTACTGTTGTGGTGTATGCAGGGCAAGATTGATTTTGCTGCTTCTGTCCTCCAGGAATTCTCACTCCAGAGGTGCTTTCCTTAATTGGTATTCGATTTGCGTTGGACTAGAAGAAAGATGACCGGGACGATGATATATGGATTTCGATTCCAACAGTCAGACATAAATCTACGTTTGATCTATGTTTGACTACCTGATGGCGTTAAGGGATTTTACCATATAAATTAGAACGACTCAGATGCATTTAGATTTGAAGAAGTGACGATTCTGTTCCAATACTATTATTGTCGTCGCTGACATGAAAATATAAAAAAAGAAAAACATTATCACGGTATTCAGACGAGAACGTTTCTGTAAGAATTTGAAGAGGCTGACTTGTAATACTTTGATGATAGTTTAATAATGGAATATTTGGATCATTGAGCAAATATCTCGCTGGCCTTCAGATACGGTGCAGGATTTGTTGTGATCTAGCATTCTATTTACACCTATTTATACGATGTCTTAAGACGTTTCCGGGGGCGCAAAACTGTACTACAATAAGCAGCATTAGTTGTTTTAGCCATGATATATCCATTTACAGATATCCCATATTTTCATGAAAGCCAAATTTTTAGAAATTGTCTGGCAATTTTTTATTTGTCTCTTAAAATGTTGATGTTCGTGTAAATCTCACACCTTCAACAGGTCTCCTTATACAACCAAATTCCGGAAAATCTTAATTCTGCTCTATCTTTTCGCCAAGAGCCGAGAAGCCATTGTTGTGGGAATCATATGTAAACAGCGCCTTAATTTAAATTTTTATGGGAGAAAATGTGATTATTATTCAGATGTGGTGTTGATTTAAGCTTCACGTTGGTGTATGGTTGATCTTGGACCATAAAAAGAGCTGACATTCGCTGGACGAGTTTCTCATTTCCCTCCCCTGCAGAAGATAGAATGTCCCAATAACCGTATAATATATACGGGTCCTTTGCTAAAGGAGTATTAAATACACTGCAGCGAAATCGCGGAATTGCTTTAAACATAAACGAAATTGCCCGCGTTGTTGGAAGTATTACCGCTGTGTGACATTAAAGTACAGGCGTAGTCATCAGTCGAATTGATTAGACTATTCATCTCGTTATTCTCTTACTGATAAAAAACAAAAACGCATTGAATTTGAAATGTGGTTGTGAGTAAACATAGGCAACAGATTACAAAATTCAAGTCTAGCCAGGGATTACTATATACAGCGATATGACGCTAGGCCTTATAATCAAGGCCAAATCCCCATAAACTCAGGTACTCGGTGTTCTTCTCATTCGTCCGTTTCCGTAAACCTTTCGAAAAACTGGTGAGCTTGTCAATTGTTAATGCGCATGTGCAGGTAGCGCATAAAAGCCTCCGTCACAGTTATTTTGGTTGTTTTAAAGGTCCGCAAAAACATATAAATATTTGACATATACCGAATGTGAATATATAAAAACCAGAATTAACTTCTCCTCTATTGACATTCAATGTCAGTAAGGCGGAAAAACAAGAATAATTGAATCCATTCACGCCCCCATTAACTTGATGAAGAGTAAACCAAAAATATTAAAATATACTATTTGGTTAAGCATTTACATTTTTTTAACAGGTTAGGCACAACCGATCTGTCTAGAATGGAGGTAAAAAGGCGTGTTTTTCTCGAAAAACTTTGACTATATTTGCTTTAAATAGATTCAAATTGCAATAACGCATCTAGTTGCATATTGTTACATTGCATAAAAGTAATTTCTCAACTGTTTCCGTTAAGAATTAGTCAGTAGGTGGTGCCTATAATTGGTAACAATTTGGCAAGAAATAAACTATGCGTCTAGAAGTTTCAGTTTCATAGATGAATATAAACGGCAGTTATTAAGCGAAAACGATCTTTTTTACCTCCAATTAGAGAGGGCGATAAGTTGAAATGTAGCTTCATCCAGCTTCAATGAAACATTTAAGATTGATTGATTATTGTTTTACGCCACATTCAACAATGGTTTATTTTTTATTTTATATTTAAAAATAATTCTAATCAACAGTCTTTAGGGGCATTCAAAAGGAATAGACATTTTGACCAATAGCAGGATGTATGTGAAGTTTATTCTGGACTTTCTGGTCCCATTCCCACATAAGTATTTAGAATCATTGGACTGTTGTTGTTTCCCTGTCTACAACGGTGTTTCCGGAGACACTCAGATGACTGGGTATCCTGCAGAACATGACATCTGCTACACTGGTTTCTAGATATTTATTGATGTTGATTAACAAACTGCAGAAATGCTGGTTTCTTGACCTTAAGGCTGTCAATAACCAGAAGACACGACAGCGAATCGATGCAGATAACGGTTTTCTGAAGATAGTGCTTGTAGATTAGGCCTAGAGACAGTAAAATAGCATTGGCTTCAACAGAGAAGATGTATGAAGTTGAAGACAGACGAAGAGAGGCAATATGCTGCAACCAATGCAGATAGAGACCCGTTCATACGGCCATACTTTAAGCTGGGTTAGGTTCTAATCTGGTTTAGAAAAAAACCCCGTTCATACGGCTAGCTAAAACGGCTTCTAAGCCGATTTAGAATAGTGTATGTTAACATGGACTGACTAAAGGCAGGTCTTGTCCACATGACCTAATGCGTGACGTATTTTACATATGTGGGCTTAAACGTGTGAACAGGCGCAAGGAAACATACGATGTTGATGAAGTAAACCCGGCTTTAAAAAAAGGCAACGGCAAGTTGATTCAATTTTGATTCAATTTTGCAGTTAAGCTGGTTTATAGTACATGTAGTCTAGAAAAAGGGATCAAGATATTAAAGACACGCGTTTTTATAGCGGGTTTAAGTCGTGTTTTAATACTATTTTAGTAACAGTACGGACTTAATTTAAATTAGTTTCTTGATCTGAGGTCTGTTATGTTACTAAACTGATATATAAAAACGACCAAAACCCACTGTAAAAACGCGTGCCTTATCCTTAAGTGAACCCTACGAGTATTCATTTGTCTTAGTTTTCTTTCAATAGTGTGGTAAAGGTCAAATGTCACAAAAAATAGTCAAAATAGGGACATTTTAACTTCTTATAACTTTATCTAATAAACGAAAAAAAGATATTAAAAATCTGAATGGCCGTTTTTTTAAATTGTATATTTTGAGATGAAATGTGCAAAAAATCAGTTCTGAAGGTATAATAACAGCCGATGAGTAGGCATTTCCCAAATACGGTACACTCAAAAATGAAAGCAGAGAAAACGGGTAAAATGTAGTCAAAACACCGCTGTTGTAAATGATGTAGTCAATGTTTATAATCAGACTTAACGGTCTTCTATTTTAAAATGCTTTTATCTGGTTTGCTGTAGGATAAGATCACTATCTCAACTTTATTAATATGCAATAATAACAGGTGTGTGTGTGGGGGGGGGGGGGGGGGGGTA
>JARDVA010104556.1:0-11389 GCA_030265315.1 Mopalia swanii
AAGGGAGGGGGCGTAATGACCTATTGCTGAATTGTAAATTATGGATGTCTCTTGGCGCACACCATTCAAGTGAACAGAGACGCTATTCAAGTGAACGGAGACACCATTCAAGTGAACGGAAGACGCCACTATAAAATAAACTACTAACCAGCCATTCCTTTGGTTTGTAGGTTTCGCCGTGAAGGAGTGTTTGTCAAACGGCACGTGGTACCATCTACCATTCTCAAACAGCCCATTTACCAATTTCTCTGGGTGTAAACATACCGGTCCGCCAGTAGATCTACTGGCAGATGTAAGTAAAACATATTTCCCTGTAATTTTGGCCTATCCGTCATGTACGATATACCTGAAAATATACGTGATTTTTTTAGTTCCGGGTTAGGGTTAATACTTAACCTAACCCTAAACCTAACCCCTAAACTAAACCTAAACCTTACCCTAAAACTAACCCTAAACCTGACACTGAAATTCACGTCATATATTACATGACAGACTTTGGTTTATTGGACGATGATTTATGTGCAGATATAGGAAGATCCTTTGCAAAACAGTGTTAATTGGATGATAGGTTCCACAATTAACAGTCCAGACGTTCCTTCTATAGCGTGGTACTGGTTTGCAGGACAGTTTTCGCTGATCCACCATTTAATATGTCTACTCAATGTACGTTTGAGACAGTGATTAGCATCATGGAACCCCGTATACTATAAGGTTATGGTCCATCTTACTGTGAGGAGAATTTACCGGGGATTTAAAGAAGATTTAAGGCTAGCTACTCGAAAGATGATCATTCGCTTTCACCAGATTAAGTCGCTAAAAGCACATTGCCGCGTCGCCATCTAATGGTCTGTCCGGGGGAGTATTCATTTATCATTGTTGTTTTCGTTGTTGTCGTTGTTGTTGAGACTGTACAGTATAATTAAATTTTGGGTTTGATACATATAGGGTCTTAGTTTTTTTTATAAACAGAAGGCAGGATTTGTTTATCTTCAGCCGCCGCAACTATTGGCATGTATTTACGGACCGTTTTACCGCCGCTGAATCACCCATGGTTACCACCTTTCACATCATTCAATTAAAAACCGGTGCTAATTATTTTATGAATTAAATGTACACGATACAAGCCATGTGGCTTACTGTGTACAGTTTGAAAGAAATAAAGTTTATAAAAAAAAAACACCGGTGCATGCTAGCCTAAAAAAAGGATACTTTACAAGCAATGAATTTAATAACATCTACTCGTAAACAGTTAGTCTTCACAATTGTCATCCCATAGTAAGCTATTGGTTTGTAGTTAGTGTTAGAGCAATCAATAAGTGTAATGTTGATATCTTAAACATATCCACTTCCGCTGATTGCTCTTAGTTCTGGGTAAATAAGTGTTCATTTAAAATTATAACCCTTTATATTTTATTGACGGTATTTACCACGATGAGCCAAGCCGGGGCGCGATGAGCTCTGATTTCGACTGCCGGACCCTGCTTCGATCTCACATAAAACAATTCGCGTTCTCCTGTCAATCTTGTATATAATGGCGTGGCAACTTAAATCAACTTAGGTCAAGATCGGTTCATGTGTAATGCGTTGAATTATACTTACCTTGTTTTTTTTAGTAAGTTGGGTTTCTTTGGGATCATGTACGTCAACAAACTAAATCTTTTCATTTGTAGACACCGTTAGATTCATCTACATAATCAGAAATTGTGGTTGCTTAGAAAAGACGATGGTTATATATGGAACCATTATGTCAAAATGATGCTTTAGTTTTGACAAAAAGTAGATATACTCGCTACAATGGATAGACAAATGTGCCATACAGAACCATCAAAGGTTGCCTGGCAAGTGCACAGATTGTGCTGCCTTTGGGCCAACAGTTGATAAAGATATTTTTATCATGGGTTTTACAATCGTTTTCGTGTCTTTATGGGGTGGGTTCCGAACCACTGTGGATTGCATGTAGTATTTACCGATGTGGAATATATCATCTGCAGGAAGCATATGAGCCTGACGCAGTGAACATGCGCAGTGATATAGCAATGGACATTTGATTAAAACTGTCGCCGTCCCTCCTTGAATTGCGTATAGACCGCTCAGTCGTAACCAGAACCATCGGTAAATGCAGGTGCGGTCGTCTTCAGGCTAATTCCAGCAGTATTAAAACACCGTGACTATGCTACGATGTCCCACAACTGCAGATCGATGCAGTTATTCTTTAAAGTTTCAAACAAATGTAATCATCCTGATATGGAAATTTTGTTCCTTTAAACGCTGACCCATATTAGACATTGGCACATTTTTTTAGCAACTGGGGTTTTCTGTATCTGGGGCGTAGAATAGAGGTCAGTTACTTGACTTCCGGCGAAGAAAGGAATGCGCGGGTTTATCCAAAAAATGCGGTCCGCGCTTGAAAGCTAGATGGTACTTGATGGTTATAAATGTGGTTTGGTTTCTGATAGGAACTGACATGTGATCGTTACAATAGCTCGTCAATAGTTATTTTTCCCTGGGTAATATAAACCAAGTATGTTGATAACCAATCATTATATACTCGATAAGTCATGTCACCGGAAATAAATGACGTGATTGACGGGCCGTGAACCAATACACCGGAAGCGACTATAAAAGACACATTCAACGCTAACAAAGTCGACGGGTGACATAATGTGTTGCTATGTGACTCATGCGGTTTCCACTAGCAAACGGTAAATTAAGTGCTAAATCTATTTATTTCATTTTCCAGTCCCATGCATCTCGAATCCGTCTTATGTATCAAATAGGATATGGCGTGTCCTTGACAACGTTATTCATAGCCCTCCTGATAATGCTTTTCTGCAGGTAAGATATCTCGCCAAATCTCGTGCGATATTTTCTTTTTATTAATTGAAACTTCCATTGGAATGCAATTCCTGTTTATCTGTGGGGAGGTGGACACTGGTGTAGTTAGACTAAGGAAGAAAGCAAAAATGAATGTACCGTAGCCCACTGTAATGGTTAGTTTCATCAAAGCCTTATCTTGCTGCGGAAGAACAGCGGAAGAACACATTTTTCCCAACAGAACGTCTTGCGGATGTGATTTACTGGTTAGTCTCCCCGCCTTCTCGTCTTACATCGATATACCGCTCATCGGTTCGAGTCCGTCTGTCGGCCTCTGCTATATGAATGAGACACAATATGTAGTGCTTGCAATCACTGGGGGTGGTTTTTACGAGTCTATCTTCTTGCTTTCCTACCAATCAATCATTTAATCTATCTTACATGGCAGACACGCCGCTCAACACACTTGCCGATAACAGGACACATCTGTACTTTCCGTTGCAAGATCTGCATCCTGTAGTATTATCTGATTAACCCTTAGGCCAGAGCAAATCATCGCTCGAAAACTTTGAAAAGAAACATTGTTATTTATTTCACTATTGCATTTGCAAACAACAATTCTTAGTACTAGTAAATCATTGAAATGGATTTAAGCCGAAATATTGTTCTTCTGTTTTATTTTTAATGTATTTATCTTCTCATTGACAGGGGCCTGCATAGTAAAATTAACAAACTTCACACGAACCTCTTTATTTCACTGACAATAAAAGCTATAGTGACTTTCCTTAAGGAGTGCCTCTTTGTCAATGGCGTCGGATTTGACATGGACGTCGCCTACACACCACAGGGGCGACTGCTATTCAAGGAAGGAGGAACCGTAAGATGATCCATCTCTTGTTAACTGTTTTTAAGGGGAGGGGATGAAAGTCACATTATGTTCAATTACGTACAATGTGCATGTTTAAATCAACCAATTAACCAATAATAGTTATGTAGCGAAATGTGTAGGCTACTGTTGGTCATATTACAGTCTATTGACTGGTCAGTCCCTCCATAAACTGGCCCAATGTCCCCTACAGCAATTGTAATATTGTGCCGAATTTGCCAAATTCAGGAAACTCTTCAAGCAAAAAATTACTCCAGTGCCGAGTACTTCCGAGGGAAGTTACTCAAAAGCGATGTGTGCCAATATTACGTTGCGACCATTATCGCTTCATATGGCCAGCGACAAATACATGCAAAGATAAGCGAGAAATTTAATAAGGCATTATATATAAATTTATTTGAAATTAATTTAAATTATTTGTCATGGATCATTTACAGCCAATAACCACTAGTACTGGTGACTAGTGGTCAGTCGATTTAATCGGTCGTTCGATCGATCCTTATGTCGGTCGATCGATCAATTACTCAATCAATCAATCAATGAATCACCAATCAATCAATCTATCAATCTATCAATCAATCAATCGACCAACCAACCAACCAACCATGATTCAATCAATCAACAAATCAAATACGTTTGTGTTTTAGCACTGGCAATGTAAACTCCTGGTAACAGTGTGGATGTACAGCATCGCCACAGTCTATACTTGGATTCTCGTTGAGGGAATATACCTTACTAATTTGGTGCACAGAACCTTATCAACGGACAGAAGTGGCGTCAAATACTACATATTATTCGGCTGGAGTAAGTTTTTTGTCTGTGTAGAGTTGTTTTGTTTTTCTTTTACATGAGACTACATGTAGGTCAGTTTTTTGTTGTCGAAGTAATTTTTGTTTGTTTTTTTATTTGTAATTAATATTATTAGATATTTAGTGATTTTATTTATTCAAGTCAGACTCTTATGCCTGTTCTTCATCGTGATTTGCCGTTTAACATTTTTTCTTTTACTGAATATTGATTAAAAAATCGTTTTCTTTTCAGAAACAGTTCTGGGATTGTTTCGTTTTGGCGGTTGGGTATGGGGTACATTAACCAAACTGACAAAAAGAATTCAACAATTGGTCCAAGATTTTCGTTAAACAAGCTTTTATTCTCTTACATATATTGCCTGTTTTATGAACAAGTTGTGTGTATATTTAAAGTGGGCCATATCTAATTGTGATAGAAATACATCTGTGCGATTAAAATAAATCTTACATTTTTTTTTATTATAAAATATTTTACTTATGTCTACTATAACAGGTTTTCCGTTGATCTACCTAATGCCTTGGGTGATGGTTCGGATCTACCTAGACGATTTCCAGTAAGTGTTACATCAGTGATTATCCCTTGATTTCTTTGTGTGTTTGATTGGGGTTTAACGTCACACTTGGCCGTATTTTACTTAAATGACGACAGATTGTCCACTTCACAATGTTCGTTGCTTAAATACGATGGAAACCCTAGCGGAAACCTTGTAAACACCACCATTATCGGAGCCACATCGTGTGACTCGCTCATATACCTGATTGTCGACAGACGGTCTCAAACCGTGAGTGGTACGTGGACGTAAGATGAGTAGGCTGATACCCTAAACCACGACCGCGTGTGCTAAATGTTGTGAAGTTCGGAGTAGGATTCGTCCCTATTGACTTGAAGTGTTAAACTGCAGTCATTAATTTCATCGACGATCTTCTGATAAAAAAAAGTACAGAACCTATATTGATGATTACAATCACTAAAATCGATGCTTACAGTTATCGTCCATATCAGAATCCCATAGGCGTCACATATTGTGTTATAATTGCTAGGAGCGGCTTCGTGACATTTAGTAGCAATCAATTTTATTAACTGAAGGAATCAATGTAATTGACTAGCATTTGTTTCTTCTAACTGTCGAAATTGATTTTCTTTGATTTGGCAAACGGCGTATATGCCTCCAGCCTAATCTATTCTGTCTACCGCGGAAATCAATTACGCTATGTATCAATTCCGTTGACATGCAATATATTGTATTGGCTGTATCAACAGTTAATTTTCTGTAAAACAAATTTTGTATCCACTGCAGCAATCACTTGTTTGTTTGAATGGGGTTATTGCATTAGCATTACGCTTATAGATCTGCCTTGTGTTTGTCAACAGTAATAGACGACGATTTTGACCACTCTCCCAAGAGAACTATTGGTCTCGACTTGCAAACTTTTCTGAATTACAATCAATCCAATTTAAGTGTTATCCCGAATTAAAGAAATCAATGTTAAGATTTATTTTCTTACATAAAAGAGACACAACAATATGCAGTAGCCCATTTGTGTCACGCATGTAAAACATTGTGTTAGCAGTAACAAATCCGGTTTCAGGACTTGTTCAGGTTTCATATTGCGAGTACACATTACGTTTGTATTATGTTAGAGACTACCAAATTATTTATTTGCTTGTCCGTCTTCGGTGTTGCCAGACATTTAGAGCACCCAAAGATAAATCAGATTATCGGTAAAACAACATGTGATTGCTTAGCCCGTAAATTAAATGTACAGTATCGAGTTATAGTCAAGGGGACATAATTCTACTTACCTCCCTTACTCTTTGGTAGAAACACAATGTATTATGGTATTTGCAATGTATTGAAAGTCGACCATTAATCGTGAAGACTTTCAACCAACAGCTCATTTATCTTCGTTCTACAAAGCACATGTTGAAGAAATACTGAATACTATTTTCTGTTTGTCTGCTTGTTTGTTCGTTGATTAATTATAAACATAACACTAAATCTTTGCAAACCACCTCCGCTATTTCAATGAGTTGTGTGATCTTCTATTATCCCACACGTTCGGGTCAATCTGTCGACATTGTGTGTAAAAAGAATACTTAACCGAGGACTCCAGGATGGCATACTGATAGCAAGCACAGTGCTCTGCTTTTTTATTTCATCCGCTCACAAAAAAAAATGGCTTTACAGAAGATTGCCAGGATAGAGTCCCTTCGAATGACTCAATCAGGTTATGCCCTTTGGGGCGTTTTGGACGGTAGTTCTTTATGTCGTATCAAAGGCCGCGGCCGTTTGACGGAGTGTTTGATAATAAATTTGTAGTAGGATTTATTTGTTTGTTTGATTTGGGTTTCAAGTTGTACTCAAGGGTATTTCACTAAGACGACGGATATTGGCCACTTTACACTGTTCCATGCCTAATTATGGTGGAAAACAAGGAGGAAATCTCGAACAAACCCCCCTGCGATTGCCGGAGCCACAACATGTTACTCACTCATATACCTGATGATCGACAGACGAACTCGATCCTGTGAACAGTACATTGGGGTAGGATTAGTAAGCCGCAAGCGGACTCGCTATCACTAACCCCCGACCACGGGCATTCGTAATAGGACGATTTTGACTAGAGACGTCCGTTAAGAGGGTTTGGATTGACCTTTGATGTGAACCCTGGTTTACTAATCCTCTAGAAACGGACATGTTGTATACAACAGGCTGTAAGGAAAGGCTTTGTATAAAGTCTATGGTTAGTGGCAGTATCAAAAATGTCAAAATTGTAAATACTTCATTAAAGTTAGCTAAACAGTTGGAACTTAGGGTTGTGTATTAACAGTTATTCATTTGATTTAAACAAACGAGAGCCAAGGGTAATATACACTGGTAGAAATAGCGAAATGACCCTGAGGTTGATGTTAAACTGTAACCATGAATCTAATGAATTACTTTATGTTCACAGCTGTTGGATCACATACAAGCGTCGGGCGTTCTATTGGCTATTCAATGGTCCTATATTTGCCTCCGTAATTGTAAGTTGTCAATTTATGTTCTGTGAAGATAAAATAAAGATTGCATACGCGAAACAACCCGTTGTAAAAGAAATCTGAAACTATTTTACATTATAAACGAAAATTATATTTTTTTGGACTATCTGTTTTTAATAGACAGCCCCAAATATTTAATTTTCGCAAGAAATGTATACTTTGTCATTAGTTTTCTGCTCTGTTTGCACATATTGAAAATGTATTCGATCGTCTTGCTTGTTTTTTATCAAGGTAACATTCATACTGTTTCTGGTGATCATCCGGGCACTTTGTTCGCGCATGGCAATGACGGAAAGACATGTTAACCAAAAGTACAGGTAAGAAATACCCTGCTGAATTTAATTTGGTTTTTAACTTACACGTACACTCTAAGAAAAAAGGTTCTGAAATGGTTCTTCCTATGTCACGAAGGTTCTTCAAAGAACCTATGGTGGTAAATGGTTCTTCAGACAAAATCAACGGCCAAATGGTTCTTTGCTAAGGAAACTGGATCTTCGTGCAAAATGAATGGTCACGTGATAATTTGAAATCCAGCGTCCATGTTTTCCGTTTTGTGATTGTCTAACTGGGAAAAGTTTCCAACAAGTTTTGTATTTTTTCAACAACATTTTTGAAGGGTTCTTCAAAGAACTATTTTTAGAGGGTTCTTCAATGAACCGTTTTTAGAACCAATAACGGTTGGCTATATGATCCACTCCGAAGAACCTTTAAAGGTTCTAACTAGAGCCTTATTTCTTAGAGTGTACAATCATCACCTTGGCAGTTTCTTACGGTTGTATAATGAATTAAAAATGAATTAAGCTTGTTGATAGGCAGAAATACCATTTAGTTTGCTTTTCAAGTTAAACGTAGAATCACTTTAGCTTTTTTATAGCGGTTTTATTTGTACTTAATGAAATATGATAGATTAAAATCAGATTTTATGAATACATCTCGATGGTTGCAATTTTCTGTAGTGAAAGGTTTATTGAAATATTAACGGATACACTACAACTGAAGAAAGTATATTGATAGGCAGACTGTATCTGAATGAAAATTTGCTCTGTGAAACAGTCCGTTAGAGCGCAAACCTTAGCAAGCCGGATACCCATGTTCAATTCTCGGTACATAGAGCAACTATTTGTTTGCCCACAGTTGAAATCTATACAAAGTTATTACCTAGCTTGTGGGAGAGCAATCGTATTCTCTCGAGAGTTTCTATAATGGACGAGATTAAAACAACCCTCGTACGCCATGCCAGGCCATAGTGCATTAACCTCCGTTGATATATGTAGGGCGACATTTACCACGGATAAGCGAATAAAAGAAGTTTAAAGCAGAAGACCAGCCAAAAACCTTATTCTATAAATAAGTAAAAAAATTTGTGTGTAATACAATACAATAATTTCCATTTTCATAACCTGATCGTAACTCTGGTTATCATCCATTAAAGAGGACCTTGAGCACCACTTGAGTCATCAAATCCTGTGCTGTTAAGTTTTCCTTTACTCTGGCTGGTCAGCCAATTTTGGACTATCCAATGATAGATCAGTGAAGTCTTCTGTACACAGGATTTGATGATTCAAGTGGTTTCGGTGTTAGGAAAATCAGAATTTTTGTATTGCATTTTACAGAAAATGTTTTACTTATTTATAGAATATGCTTTTTGGGTGGTCTTCTCCTTTAAAACAAGATGGCCGCCTCTTAGAGTCGATGTCTCAAGGCAGAAAGTATTGTAGATTCTATTTTAGAATGGTCGGAGAGTAAAGAGTCATTGGCCCAAACCAGCTGGAAGAGATTTTTAAAATGTCTTAATACAGAATTATGATGTCACCACTGTTTTTAACGCCGCGTATTTAAACCCACCAAGAGATTTGGTCCATTCATCCCAGTTAATTGCTATCCCTTCTTTTTCAATTTTCTGTGAGAATATTTTATTTTAGTTAATGCTTAACTTCCCATTATACTACAAAATTAGGGGCAGAAACCAACGATAATCGTCTAGTATACAGATAAATCCTGTGCTTTTCTCAAACACAGAAATACTTACTTTTGGGCGATCGGACCACTTTGAAATAATATACATCTTTTATTAACATGGAGTACAAATAACATGCACAGTTAGTCTGAGTACGAATATGAATAATTGTTGTGTCTTTTAGAAAGAGTAATATTAACAGTATTTTCATTATTTTCTGATAACACTTTCTTAGTTTGAACAGATTCTAGTTCAGGAAATTTTGCAGGTTGAAACCCATACGGGAATCGAACGAAATTTTCGGATCTAGAATATGTTCAAACTAAGAAAGTGTAATCCCAAAATGACGAAAATACTGATTGCGAACATGTTTATTTTAGCTTTGAGAATCTCGTAAAGCGGAGTACTAGTCATTAACAGATCCACTACTCTACGCCATGTATTTTTAAACATATCTATAGATTTCACTTACAGGACAACGTGTTAGTTGATTGAACAAAGAGTAACATTCACGATGTCATGCGCGAACAAGAAACAAAGAAATAAATACACAATATGCAATAAGAAAGAGGTCTCTCTTTTCAGTGCACGACGTCACAACAAATTAACTCAGTTTATCCCTTGGCTCTGAAATCGGAAATTAAACATTTTTTGCCGGAAATTAAGTAAGAACTATTGCCAAGAACCAAGTCGATTGATTGTCTAGAAGAAAACAAAAACAAATTAAGGAAACCGCTACATCCACAAAATCCAATTTAACAGAAAAAAGTTTTCTGGTAAATATCAGTGCTGCTTGGAAGCTTTGTATAGATTTGTCAAATCTAGCTTTGTTATGACTTACTAGCAGTGGTAGCACAAATGCATAGAGCTATTTAAACGATTTTAGGAAATTCAGGTTTTTGCATTTCAGACGTTGGGACGGTTTTGTGTTTTCTATTTAAAAATTCAGGAAATAAGGGGAATTCCCCAAAGTAGCTTCTGCCAATCACACCTCAAGAAGTTATTTTCACGTTACAGTCCATTATCGTCTGCTTTAGAACTACATGTAAAATGCTCTTGAATCCCGACGTAATCACATCAAAAGTCGAGCTGATAATCTGTTTTTATACATTTTTCGATTCCGTTTGTGCAACACTCTCGGCGAGAAAGCAATAACTCGTTAAAGTGGCAAATAACTTGTTATTTTCCAGTTATTTTCCAGACCAAAAAATAAGTTCATTGTAATACTTTCGTTTTCGTTTTGTAGAAAATTAGCAAAGTTTACGTTGGTGTTGATGTTGGCGTTCGGAGTCCATTTTGTCATATTTTTATTCATACCAGATGATCTTCTAGTGCCTCTCTTATATGCGAATATGTTCTGCAATGCCTTCCAGGTATGTGGTTGTGTTAGGTGTTCAATGTGCTGTGCCGATGCTTCTGGGCGGGGTGGGGTGACTCATAGAGGTGTATTTGTTTGCTCGGGTCTAACATCGTACTTTGGGTTAGCCCCATCAAATGGCGGCGTGCCACCTCCCCAGTTACCATTGGCAACAAAGGAAGACAACACGTATCAAGCACGATATGTAATAAATACAGCGACGCTACGAAAAGATCAGCATTGTGTTGCCAATCAGGGAACTCCATCCATCTGCCCTGACTTATAAGAGACATCCGCTCCAATAGAGCAAACTGTATGTACATGTATATGAAGCAAGTTATATTCACTTCTGATTATCAGGATGAAGGACAGGTCTTATTGCTAGAGCCAAAACAAGCAGAAGTTGTCCGAATTTCACCTGGTTTAAGGTTGTAAGCTGCATAAAAATCGAATTCCACTCAAAGTTTATTATTTGAATGGGGTTTGTTGATTGTGAGTGCATGTATCCGTTGGTCATGTAAAAATA
>JARDVA010105219.1:0-11374 GCA_030265315.1 Mopalia swanii
GGTTACCCTGTCAATCATCTCACCTTCCTCATTATGACACTGATTACGGTTACCCTGTCAATCATCTCACCTACCTCATTATGACACTGATTACGGTTACCCTGTCAATCATCTCACCTGCCTCATTATGACACTGATTACTGTTATCCTGTCAATCATCTCACCTGCCTCATTATGACACTGATTACTGTTATCCTGTCAATCATCTCACCTGCCTCATTAGGACAATGATTACTGTTACACTGTCAATCATCTCACCTACCTCATTATGACACTGACTACTGTTACCCTGTCAATCATCTCACCTGAGCTGTTTCCTGAGTACATTGTTCTGTTCCTCCATATCCCGCACTCTTTCCGCTAGCTTATTCTCTAGTTTCGTGAGGCCTGTAGTACCCCCACCTGACAATTCATACGAATCTGAAGACAGGGGACACAAATTGATTAAATACACACATGTAATGTTAGACAAATGTCAGGTCCTCACTCCCCTCAAAGGATATAAGTCTAATACATCACTAGAGACATGTTGTCAAAAATAAAACAAGGGTAAGCTTTAAATTAACAAAATTGTACCTTGCTGTAGATATCCGTTTACAAGTGGGAGAAGTGCATAACCAGAGTACTAGATTGATACATATATGTTAGTTGTTTATTAAGGTTTGACATTGGGCCTAAGAGTATTTCACTTATAATATGATATCAGACTGTCCATTTCGCACAATTTTTGGCTTAAATATTAAGGAAAACCAAGAGGTAACATCTAAAAAAAAAGGATCCCCTTGATTTTTGGAGCCACATCACATGACTCTCTCATTTACCTTTTGATAGACGAACTAGAAACATGAATGTAGACATGGTAGGAGGCAATAACATTGATTATGAGTGTAAAAGGAGTAATGTAGTCTGAGAATTGTTTTTTCTCTGGATTGTTGGAAGTTCTCTGTGATTATTGTTGGACTCACCATCTGTTGAGAGAGCCAGGTATAAGAGAAGGAAGACTGGGAAGGCTAACATCACCAAGAGAAGAGTCACTGCTTTCCTCCTTATTCGCACCATCATGCTGATCTCTACAACAACAACAGTGGTCTATCAGTCAAAATCATCAAGTTGCACTTGAACAATTATTAAAGTACAAGTAATATTAACACAAAGGTCTTACAGGCTGCAGATTTTCCATGCTGTGACAATGTAACATTTGTTTGTAAGTCATAACAAATCAAATTGCAATCATAGAGACTAAAGACTGATTGATTTATTGATCGATTGATCATGCTTATGCTGCATTGTACAATAGGCATTCATTTATTTTGGGGGATGGAATAACATGGCATTGAGGCAAACTAGTAGTCATGAATAGTATCAGATTTGTCCATAAATTTAAGACGAAGGATCTAGACCAGGGCGTCCAGGCATAGAAATGTAGAATTTGTAGAATCCAGCAGTCCATTAAACATTGATTGATTAGTGTTTTACGCCACATTCAGCAATATATCAGCTAAGCTGTGGTGTGTTAAACTATACAGGACACTCAATTTTTATCGGCCACGTCCTGCAACTGCCTGGGTTGGGAGGTCGGAACTGGTATTGATTATTATGGTAATGACATATCTCAATGGCATGCTACAATTATGTGCATAATATGAAGCTCAGAGGGGCACACATGTTGTGTCACAGAAAAGTTTATTAAAAGATCTGACCATATGTAAGAGTCAGTTGTAAACATGTGGTGCATTAAAGATCCGCAGCCCTACTAATATTGTTATAGGCCTACATCATCTACATGTAGGTACTTTAAAATTCAAAGAGTCAGATATGCATAGTTTTAACAAATAAAACTTTTCCTGAAATTGTAACTTTAGATTTAAATGATTTTAGTTTACATCGCTTGAAGTGGTTTAGCTCTGACCTGTGACATCACGTTGGTAACACATATCCCCAGGTCAGTAGACTACAGCTGCCGTTTGCAATATTCTGTAGCAATCAACCACTAGTGACTACTACATTTGTTTGTTGTTTGATTGGGGTTTACGTCATACTCAAGGTATTTCACTTATATGACTACGGATTGTCCACTTCACACTGTTCATTGCCTTATTACTGTAGAAAACTGAGAGGAAACCTCGTAAAAACCACACCCGCGATTGCCGGAGCCACATCTTGTAACTCACTCATATACCTGATGGTCGACAGACGGATCGATCCCATGATCAGTAAATTAGAAAGCACATATGCTACCATTAGGCCTAAGCCACGGTCGCGGGTCAACAACTACTATGATGAAACGATTTCTTATCTTTCTGATTTATTGCGCAACTGGTATTCTCACTTAGCCTTCACAGGTCACCTCATTGTGATCATAAATTTAATCAGTATTCACTGAATCACTGACCCTTTCTTTCATCCCTGCCGACAAACGCTTACCTAACTTCCTGATTTAAAGGTCTTAGTATACCAGTGACATGGCAGACAGTATTCTAAACCACACTGACAGTCCTGACTGACAGATAACCCAGTCAACAATTTACCACTCCTGAAAACACAGTACACAAAACAGAAATATGTTAAGTAAACATTTATCCTCAGGTGATTGATTAGCAAGATGTGAACTCATTCACATTTAGTTTGCTTTAATTAACACATATATCAATGGTCACATCTTATTTCGATTGATTGATTGATTGATTTTGTGTTTAATGTAAGGGTATTTCACTTATATGACAGCCATGTATTCCAACAATAATTGACACTTGCACAACCAAGATGTGGAGCATTTCCATAATGTTGGAAAGTTAATTATCCTCCAATGCTAAGTAAAGACAACATTGCTACTGTTCAAGCAAACTGCCCTTAGCCAGAGGGATTAATATTTTGAAGATGAGCCTGATTCGTTCAGCTTCAATCGGCCATGGCTACACGGAACTTGGCGCCCAGCTTATTCAGTAAGTGTGCAGGATTGTTTAACACATGACTGTGAGGGGAATACCTAACTGTCATGTTAACAGGGCTAGAAATTAGAATCAAGGTACCGGTATCACAAACTCTTAAGGAAATGCAAGGGAACTGAACTAAGTTTTACAAAATTACATCATCATTTCAGCATGGATGTGTTTTAGTGCTATGGAATGAGGTGGCCACCACTGCAGCCGCCCCAGTCATCGCAGCACAATAGGTCAAGTGTTTAACTAATAACGTTGTTGTTGTGTTGTAAAAGATTCACATCATTAGTTATTGTTATTAGGCCTATTTGAGTTTCACCACTGTTCACATGTTTCAAATCAAAACTTCAATGCGCAATCTACTAGATAAGCTCCTTAAATGCATGTAATGACAATTACTTGGTTACCAGGGAATCCTAGACGGGCTTCAAACACATGGCTCCAGGGCTTCTGTGCGATTTGTTAACCGCTAAGTCAAAGAAAACAATATTAATCTCCTCCGCATCAGTCACACTCTTTACTTCTCGAGAACACCTTTGTTATCAACCACATGAATGGTCTATTTATCTAGGTCAACCAATCAAATACACCCATTTCTACTGTAAATCACGTGATCGTCAAAATGGCCGACACCATCACTGATGCGATGGAGAAAATGTGGTTAAAATATAAAGATTTTGTAAGCATAAATCCCGACACAACAGGACAAATCGAGGCAGCATGTCGGGTGCTGTCATACTTTATAGCAGGTGGGTTATGTTTCAGATACAAATCAATTATCCAAACATGCTTTTCTTGCTTGTTAACAAACAGGACCCTAGCCCTAGGCCTAGCCTATACTAGTATATAAATAAGATCTAGACCGGCACATGGGCTAGCTTAGTTTTGACGTACCGGTGCATACTACCTTCGTTCATACGTCAAAACAAAGCCACACATGGGTCTCCTGTCAACTACATTCCCCATGTTAGATGTGGGTCTACATGTTAGATGTGGGATCCAATGTTACCTTGCTTTTAAAAAGCTACATATGATGGATACCTAGATATTCTAGTATTTCTTCCCGAATTTTATCTCATTTCTAACCTCATTAATTTGTTTAACTCACTTTTAATATAACTTGAATTTTTCTTTGTTTTATTGAGAACGTGTTATTTTTATTTTATTTTTATGTTTAACTATAGGCCTATACTTATTGTGTTGTAAGTATAAGTCATGTCAATAAACAAATTGATATTGAAATTAATTGAATTGAAATGTTTAAGCTTGCGCAAGTCACTTTACCTCCTTATCTATCCCAGCCCTTGGTGGAGGCTGCTCAGGCTATCGCAAGTCATTCAAAAGATCTGATTACATATTGAATAAACTTAAAAGCTAACTTGCCCTGCTGTTTTTAAAATGATATATGGACATGGTGGCCATATGGGATAATTTGGATTTATGACCCTGTTTATTTTTGTTTTCTAACAGGACGATTCAATGACTCTCAAGTGTTAGCAGAGTTAGTGTATTCATCTTCAAATCTCCTTGTCATGCTGAACGATGTCATCTTGCAAAAAGCTTCAAAGTTCATTCCTAAAGTGGTATGTATTTCTCTCTGTGCCACTGATTCCAGCAGTACTAAATACTGCTAACTAGGAAGTCGTCTGGACATCCAATATTGATTTTCACAGCATTATTTTTACATGCAAATGTGTCAGTACCCATATTTATAAATTCCATCCCAGGGGCCAAAATTTATGTGCAAAGAATAAGGTATTGTTGAGTTATTAGATGACCTGTAAATTAACGATGGCAGCTCTGATCTTTCTTTCACATTGAGTCCCTGCTTTGAGTAGCCCATATCTAGTGTGAAGTAGGATTTAACATGCTATATGAAAATCACTGCAGGGGTTTTTATAGACAAAAATTTATCATAAACTCAATTTGATATTGCCTAAAACTCAATATTTTTAGCGCACCTTTGGCACACAAAATGCACTAATACTCAATTTTACCAACTTTTCATGGAAAATCAACTGTTAATTATGAATTTTATAGCTCGTCAGTGGCCGAAATAAGCCAAAACTCAATTTCTTAAACAAAACTGAATATCAAATTTAAGAAAAACTCAATGTGCCGTTATTTTTCATCGGGGTATTCCCGATGAAAAAGTGTCTATAAAAACCCCTGCACTGATTTTATTAACACAATCTATCATTTAAACCATCCTGTAGCTGTAGCCTGTAGGATTAAAAAATCTGAAATTTCTCTTGAAAGAAAAGAAAACAAATCTCATTTGTGTTGCTTAGCCAAACATCCTTATTTATACAGCTGAAAAGAAGACAGATACTAGGAGTAAATGGAGTTATAATACTTGTTTCATCAGTGTACTGACCACCGCCAAGCTTGACCAAAACTATACACTTGTTGTGGCTACTGTTCATGTATGGCATCAGGTTACACAATATAAGCTTAGTTACATAAAGCTAGAAATACAGTTGCAGAAATCTTTCAAGAAAAGTTAATCCTTTCTTTTTGATATATTAGTGTTCTCTTTTCATGGAGGACTTCTTCATAAAAATTCTTCAAAGCTGAATAATATAACCAAGAATTTGTACATCGATATTATTCAACAATCCTGGTAAAAAAAGTGGTTATTTTCCAAGGGAGATAATTCAGTCTCTTTGGTCCAACACACATTCAAAACAAGGGAGATAATTCAGTCTCTTTGGTCCAACACACATTCAAAACAAGGGAGACAATTCAGTCTCTTTGGTCCAACACACATTCAAAACAAGGGAGATAATTCAGTCTCTTTGGTCCAACACACATTCAAAACATCTAAGTCTTAAGCTGTCGATGTATTTAACTATACAGCATGACATTTTGGGGTAGATTTGTCAATTGTCTTGACATTTAAAAAATTTTAAAGTGTGATATTAAAGACATCACAAAGACGTGAGGTCTCAGGCGCCAGAGACTGACAGAGAGTTTCATCCACTCAGTGACCTCAGGTATCTTTTTTCATCTTTTTCATGTGAAGTGTAATTGATTATTTGAATGTTATATTTGTAGCCTCTCACTCAGATGAAGTTGATGCGTATGATCACAGTGATGGAATACTTAGAAGTGTTTGTGGAAATGGCTGCCCTCAAAGCCTGGGGAAATACTGGCAGATGGATTCTTATTGCTTGTGTACAAATCATGAAGTAGGTACCAATTATGCGATCTTCGTTAATTATGGCTCTCGGCCAGCGACTGTGGCTTAGCAGTTAGCGAGTGCGCTTACTTAAGTCTACTTCGATGGGCTGTTCACAGGATAGAGTCCGTCTGTCGACCCTCAGGTGTATGAGTGAGTCACACGATGTGGCTCTGGCAATCGCCGGGGTGGTTTTTACCAGGTTTCCTCTCAGTTTTCCACCATAATTTGGAAAGGAATAGTGAAATACCCTTGAGTATGACGTTAAACCCCAATCAAACAAACAAACAAACAAAATCGTTATGGGCTATGGCTTATAAGTACAGTAGTATAGTCATTCAGTCTTCATTTAGAGATGCAGGAAGATGAATTCAATCCTGTAGTACACTTCACATTTTATGATTGGGCTAATGTTGAAACATATCACCATGATATAATGCATGTAATTGAAATACCCTTGAGCATGTCATATACACTATTCTAATCCTTCTTCCTCAAAGTCTTTATTACCATTAAATAAACCTGAAAGTACTCAGTGGGTGGGTTAAACAAGAGATGACAGTCATAATACTATGGCCCTCTGCCGAAGGGCAGTTTGTTTGAAGAGTAGCAATGCTTAGCACTGGAGGAAAATTAATTTTCCAACAATATCATGGAAATACATGTACTTCACATCATGGTTGTGCTTTTGTCAATTATTGAAGACAGCAGGCGTGTAAGTGAAATAACCTAAAGCATGGCGTTAAACACCAATCAATCATACTATTGTGTTGTTGTTGTTATCTTTCAGGGCTGCTTTACGTTTATTCCTCCTTGTGGAACATAATGCTGGCATACAACCATTACCACCGCTGTCTCCTTTTAACAGAGACCTACTCAAAGACAACACACAGGTCAGAAACAATGGGTCATTCAATGCCAAATCACCAGATTTAAGAAAATGTTCTCGCATCACCGTCTCCGATTTTCTTACCACTTTCACAGAATGATGCCATACTGCCCAATAGGCAATATGCAAAATAACAGGCTTGTATCTCAATTAGTTTTCGAGATATGAGTAATTAAAGACATGGAGGTGGCCTTCTAGTTAGTGCAAAAATGTGCATCACAATAAAAAATGGGATTTTTGAGAAGTCATAACTTTTTAACTACTTATGCTAGATAACTGAAATTTTCTGAGCTTATTCTTTGGTTCTTAAAGTCTTTGAATACCAAAAGAGAACATCTTCAGTTACATATCATTCAAGTTATGATTTCTTAAAAATCATTAAAAAAATTTGTCATAATTTTGTAGGAGAAACTTTGGCTTAGCATATCTCGAGATTGAAGTATGTTAGGGCTCTCATATTTTGGATTTCAATACTCCTATTGTAGTAGACTTCTGGTGAATTTACATGTATAATTGAGATACAAGCCTGTAATTTCGCATACTGCCTATTGAATAGTGTGGCATCATTCTGTGAAAGTTTGAAAAACATCTGAGACGGTGATGTGGGAGGCCTCTGGTGATTTCACATGGAATCACCCCAATACCTTCTTGTCAAGTTGTCTCCTAAAGCACAATTAAACTTGAGCTTTTCAAACTTTATTTAAAACAGGAATATACAATGTAATTCACTAAACATAAGCTGAAACTTACTTGTAAAGGACAGCTAGGAAAAAATATTTGTTCATTTATAATATGTCTTTAGACCTCAAATAAAACAAGTTTTAAAATATATTTTAATATAGTTAGTATTTTCAAAATTGATACATATTCATTGATGATATGCTATGATCAATAGCCTCATATTCAAGCTTACTTGTATTTTTTCAACTGGACCTTTAAGACAACATGTTTATTCTTGAAAATCTCCCCCCCCCCCCCCCCCTCTATTAGCCATCTTGTTCAGAATCAGTATTCACTATTCAGTAGGCCTAGTACATGTAGCGCCTTTGGTTTGAAAACAATTGTGTCCAGAACATAACCTTAGTTAATAACGATTGGCCAAAATACTATTTTTGTATGTTGTTTGATAAATCAGTCCTCTGGTCCTACATTTTAAGTCTCGGACACATAAACCATCTGGCACTGTACATAGTAACACACACATTCTGGATCAGTATGTTTTACAATCATTCATTGTTACATATACCCCTTTGTACATTACATTTCACTATCCCTGTAACACATGCTTTCTGGTGCTGTTGTTGTAACACACACCCTCTGGTGCGGTATATTTCATAGCCTTTGTAACACACAACCTTTAGTGTTGCACATTCCACAGTTCTTGTGCATGTCATGTGACACACACCCTCTGGTGCTGCACATTGCACAGTCTTTGCAACATACATCCTCTATTGCAGTACGATTAACAGTCTTTGTAACACATCCCTTCTGGTGCTGCACATTCCACAGGCCTGGTAACACACACCTTCTGGTGCTGTACACACACACTCTCTGGTTCTGTACATTCCACAGGCCTGGTAACACACACCTTCCGGTGCTGTATATTCCACAGGCCTGGTAACACACACCCTCTGGTGCTGTACATCCCACAGGCCTGGTAACACACACCCTCTGATGCTGTACATTCCACAGGTCTGGTAACACACACCCTCTGGTGCTGTATATTCCACAGGCCTGGTAACACACACCCTCTGGTGCTGTACATTCCACAGGCCTGGTAACACACACCTTCGGGTGCTGTACATTCCACAGGCCTGGTAACACACTCTCTGGTGCTGTACATTTCACAGGCCTGGTAACACACACCTTCAGGTGCTGTACATTCCACAGGCCTGGTAACACACACCCTCTGGTGCTGTACATTCCACAGGCCTGCTAACACACACCTTCTGGTGCTGTACATTCCACAGGCCTGGTAACACACACCTTCTGGTGCTGTACATTCCACAGGCCTGGTAACACACACCTTCTGGTGCTGTACATTCCACAGGCCTGGTAACACACACCCTTTGGGGAAGTATGTTTAACAGTCTTGACACTTTAGCTTGCTGGCACAGTACATTTCACAGTATTTGTAACACATAACTTCCGTCACAGTACATTTAACATTCTTTGTAACACATACTCTCTGCCACAGTACATTTCACAGTCTTCGTAAAACATGACCTCTGACACGGTATGTTTCACAGTCTTTGTAACACACACCCTCTGATACTGTTCATTTCACAGTTTTTTGTAACACACACCCTCTGATACTGTACATTTCACAGCCCTGGTAACACACGCCCTCTGGTAGTGTGTGTTCCACAGTAGTCTGCATTTATTACTCATTTTTAAATATTTCTGAAAACAGGCAGAAGAAGATGAGCAGTCCTCCAAAGTATCTGAAATATTTACTCTGAAACGATCTGGAAAATCTGTGCGATCGTTAACAGCAGGTGGGTTTTCCTTTCTCTACAGTTGTTAAAAATTCGTTTGGGTTTTACTTAACTTTTTGGTCAATTTAGTTCGATAAAAATATGTAATAGCACTTATATATTATTTAAACTCCTATAGTTGTCGGTTAAAACTCGTTCTGAATTCTTTAAAATTGAGTATTAACATTTTTATATTGATGTATATAAAAAATAACGTTGATTTTAACGTATAATACATTGACCTATTTTTACCACAGCCCCACCGATTAGTCTGCGTGACTGGAACTTAAAGAATGTTTCAATAGAGAAGGAGAAAGACTTAAAGAAGACGAGTCAAGTAAATTATGAGCCTTCATATCTTAACCGCCAGAGAACATGGGCTGAAGGGGTTCACATTGTCCGACCCATTGCTCACTGTATCCTTTTAAAAGACTCTGAGGTCAGTGTCTCTGAAAAGCTTCCCACAATGCAACATTGATTTTGAGAACTTAGTCTGAATTTTTTTAAAGTTTTTTGGGCAGCAAATGTTGTTATCAACTGTTTTATTTGGCACTGTTAATTTTCTTCTCATTGGAGTACAAACACGACTTTGATCAATGTCAAATCTCTTGAAATTATTGTTAAATTTGGCCACAAAATGTCGATGTGACGTTCACAGGATCGAGTCTGTCTGTCGGACCCTCCGGTGTATGAGTGAGTCACACTGTGGCGTCGGCAATGTCGGGGATGGTTTTTATGAGGTTTCCTCTCGGTTTTCCATCGTCATTAGGCAAGGAACAGTGTGAAGTGGACAATCCGTGTCATATAAATGAAATATCCTTGAGTACGACGTTCAACCCCAATAAAACAAACAAACAATCACCAATTTCCTAGAAATAATCTTTAATTTCAAAAGAAAAATATACATTTTCGCTGGAAAAATATGAAAATATGGACAGAAAATATTAAATTATGTATACATGGGTTTATAAAAAATATTGAGTTCTATTCACCCCTGTTGTTGTATTTTTGTCTCTTTAACATGTGCTCTTAGTGTTTTGGGTCATATATGATACACGTTTTATGATTTAACATGTGCTCTTAGTGTTTTGGGTCATATATGATACACGTTTTAAGACTTAACATGTGCTCTTGGTGTTTTGGGTCACATGTAATATATGCTTTATGATTTAACATGTGCTTTTCGATGTCATGTTGTTTTATGACTTTAAATGCGCTCTCATTACCGTTAATGGCAGGTCTTTTTAGAACGAGGTTATAACTTTACATGTTTCTTAAAACAGTGTTGTTCTGGTGTCAATTATGGTCCGTATACACAGCCATCATGTAAATGAAGTACCCTTTAGCATGAGGTTATTAAAACACCAATCAACCAATCAATCAACCAATCAATCAATCAATCAATCAATCAATCAATCAATCAATCCTTTATGACCTTAACCTGTGCTTTCAGTATTTGCTATGTTTTGTTGCGGGGAACAGTCGTGGAAGCCTTGGGTTCTCTCCTGTGGACTAGACATCTCCAGGTAACCCGTTTGTAACTGTCTCTGCACCTGACAATCTTCAGTATATACATTCCACCTGACTATCTTCAGTATATACATTCCACCTGACTATCTTCAGTATATACATTTTACCTGACTATCTTCAGTATATACATTCCACCTGACTATCTTCAGTATATACATTCCACCTGACTATCTTCAGTATATACATTCCACCAGACTATCTTCAGTATATACATTCCACCTGACTATCTTCAGTATATACATTTCATCTGACTATCTTCAGTATATACATTTCATCTAACTATTTTCAGTATATACATTCCACCTGACTATCTTCAGTATATACATTTCATCTTACTATTTTCAGTATATACATTCCA
>JARDVA010105440.1:0-11369 GCA_030265315.1 Mopalia swanii
CAGTGTGAAGTGGACAATCCGTCGTCATATAAGTGAAATACCCTTGAGTACGACGTTAAACCCCAATCAAACAAATCATTTTTGTTAATATTGTAGATTATTAGGTAAGTGGTCATAGGTTGGGAATTTAACTTTTTAATTTTGTTGTTTGATGGATAGAATACCTGAACCTGAATCTGTCACATGGAGATGGTCTTACCGTAGCTGTTAAAGCATGCATCGTTCTGTGATGAACACCATGCAAAACCATCATTAATATCATGTTCAAAATTCATTTTAAATTTAGTTATCATTCTTGCCTTGGGGACTAACTATACCGATATACCAATATCGATTGAGTTAGAAGATATATCATTTAAGTCATGTGAACAAGAAGATTGGGTCCACAAAATTTAACTTGATGTAATAGGCCTTCAGTTCTATTGTAATTATTGTTTATTAATAATAATTCATCTTAACACACTCTGGGGGGGGAGGGGGGGGGGTAGCTTGATGTCAGTTCTTTATGATGTATTCTATGATTGTTCCATGGCTCCCACAGAGAATTAAGGAGAATTATTGGAGTGAACAGAAATTGGTTTTGTCTTGAGTTCCATGAGTCGAGACATGGATCTTTCATCTCTGGGCCCCTCTGGTTAAGGCAGTTTGTTTAAAGAATGGCACTACTGTCTTTACTTAGCACTGGAGGAAAATTAACTTTTCCACATTATTGAAATGCTTCACATGATCTTGGTTGTGCTAGTGTCAATTATTGTTGGAATACATCGCCTTCATATAAGCGAAATACCCTTTAGCACGGCCTAAAACTCCAATCAATCCATCAATTCATCTCTGGGGTAATGTTACATTGTTGTTTTGATTTTCCGCGTTACAGGACATTATATTTAATGACGACTAACTTCAGTGATAAACAGCGCTGGGTGGCCACTCTTGAGGCGGCCGTTTCAACATGCACATCTGATAAAGAGAACAGAACCAACTCAACTGTGAGTTCCTACCTGCAGTATCTATTCAACCATTCATTTTTTAGTGTTTATACATGAACTTTAATTTTAATACCCTAAGTCACTTCCAATTTTGTCCATGATAAATCCTAACTTCTTCGCTTGTTGTGACAATATTACATGATGTAATCAAACAAATTTATGTTTTCTGACTGTTAAACTCATCTTCTGCTTCTCCAACACAATTTCCAGGTCTTTTAAATAGCTTCCAAAATAGTAGTTTTATGGACGAATTTAGGGTATCTATTAAACCATTTATATTTGGGGTTTATCCTTGAAGCCTTAATTTTAAATAAAAACAAAGAAGTAATTTTTCTTACCTGTTTGTAGATGTCTAAAACTGTATGGATCAAATCCTGTAATTTTATAATGTGTCTTTGTAGAAGTTATGTGGCCGTACTGAGATTCATCTTGATGGAGAGAAGAGACTGGAACTGAACTGCTGTCTGGCTCTCACTCAAGAGGTAAAGATATTGGGAGATTTAATCTTATCCAGTGGTGGTTTAAACTTAACACTCATTAGAGGCAGTCTAAAATTAATCGGAGCAAGCAGTTCTCATATTTGTATTGTCCTGGGTCTGGTTGTTCAAAGCTGTAACCAAATCCTCGATTTCTTAAAGCTGACCTAATTAATTTCATATTACTGCTTGAGTTATACATGTAGGCTAACCGTTTCAGTGAAATTCCTTCTCCTCTATATCAATGACATCCTACATGTATCAGCTTTAATATTGCTGTTGTCTAGTCATGTGCCTCTTCTTCTGGTACATAAAACAAGATAAAGGCCACCATGTTATTGTAAAAGAGACGTTTTCTGTTGGCTGTGGAGATTATGAAGATGTTTTTTAGTAGGTTTCATCTACAATATTACTTAGATACATTTGGGTATCATTATAGACACCAGTATCAAATTATTCTAAATTGCGATTTAAAAGAAATTTTCTCTAAAATGTTATTAAATGTATTCAAGCTTTAGAAGGAATAAAGATTGGAGTACATGTAAGTGCATAAAAGAGGTCATATAACTTAAGAAAATTCCTTATTGTATTTGTTGCACAACCAAATCCGTGTCCGCAAATTCTAAAGAAGGTGGTGAATTTAGATCTATTTGCATCCATAAGATTGAGTCTATGTATTTTTTTCTTGTCCAGATAATGTTACTTGGTGCTGAGGAGGGGTTGTTTGCTTACAGTGCTCGCTGTGGTAAAACTGGTCCTGTGCTCGTGAGGTTTGGAGGACTGGATAATGTCTACCAGCTCACCTACGTACCTGCACTTCATCAAGTCCTTCTAATTACAGGTAAGATATTCTGTTGGTTTTTTTACGTTGTAGAACAATTTTTATTATGTTCTGCTGAAATTCAATATAGAAAAAAAACATGTACAAATTATTGCTTAAAACTAGAACCATATGTAAACAAATATGTGGCTGAGAAGGTCAATTTCATTACAGTAATGCTACCAGTAGCTTTATATTTGGCTCAATCTAGCCAGCGCTTGATTAAAATGTGTGTGTTATACCGACAGGGAAACACCGGCATATTCTCTCCTTGGATAAGCGTGTGATTGAGGCTAAGATGAGAGAGGGTAATTTAGACGAGTGTGTCATTATACCCAGTCAGGTGGTTGATGGGACGCCTGGGTGTACCGTGTTCGATGTCGGCGCCTGGAATCATGCTCACTATCTCTGCGTGGGCATGGCCGAGAAAGTGGTCCTGATGAAGTACAGTTCCCAACACGGCACCTACATCGCTAAAAAGGTTGGCACACCTGATGATTCCTTGTTGTTGTTGTCACTTGGATTTTGCTTGGGATTTCTTTATGTCACAAATATCCTGCACTGTTTTGTGGTTAAGCTGCTTACTTAAAACAACAGCAACACAATTTAATTTGTCTTTATCAACATCAGGTAGCTTTTGATAGTCTTACATCCACATAAAAACATATTTTTTGGACATGTTCTGAGAGTGATATTGATTGCATTCTGACCACAAGTTAACAAAATTTCTAGTCTGGTTTTGATCATGACAGAGGTTACTGGACTGAGGTCATAATATATAAACTTAACCTTTTCAAGCAGGGTTTGCACTTTACACAGTCCTTGAAACTCCTGAAAATTCTGGGAAAAATAAAATTAAGTTTTCCAGTAGTGGAATTTCCGGAAAAAAAGTTTTGACTACTTGAAAACCCCCTGGAAATTTGGTAGAAGTGGTTACATTTTTATTAAAGACTTCCAACAAAAATTTAATACTGATGCAGTATGATCTATGCAAAAAAAACAACTTTAGTTATGATCAATTTTGGATTTTGAAATGGGTTTTTTTTCCAAAAAGCTCCAATTTTATTCTTGAAAATTCCTTGAATTTCATGACTGTTATTCTGTACATGTTCATGCTAAATTCCTTCTGTATTTCTTTGAACGCTCTGAAGATTTACTTAACAGAGTATACAATAATTGTTAGTAGTCTCTGCCTCCTGGGCAGGATGAACAGTTGAACATTTTTAGAACAAGGTATTTGAGTGTGGTCTCAAGGAGAGGTCGGACATTATTCTAACACAGAAATGATGCCTTTGCTTTTATACTGTCTGATCATGAAACTTTAATCAAACAAGCGATCCATATTTCAGTGTTTCTTTGACCTGAGCTGAACTCTTTATTAACTATTTGTTAACAGATTTAACATTGTGTTAAAAGCCATGTTTTAATGTTGTAGGATTTCAATGCTCCAGAGCCGTGCAGCTGTATCTGCATCACAAACCATTATGCTATCATTGGCACCTACAAGTTCTACAGAATCGACATGGAGAGAATGACTGTCTCAGGTGAATTGCGCCTCATGTGGTCCAGGCAATCCAAAAATTGATTCTTATGCCACTTTTAATATATGCAAACTTTCCTGGAAAATACAAACATTTAAATGGTGTATTTAAAGTTTTTAATGTTTTAAATGTGTTGCATATTTTAAAGCATTGTCTGAGTGTTTAAAAAACTTGGGAAGACATCAAATGTTTCTCTGAAAAATTAATTTGAGAATCCTTTTCTTGATATCTTTCTTATATTATACTCCTTTATTTCTTACCTTTTTTCAAACATAATTGCAGAATTCTCATTTAGGCTCATTTGTTAGACCCTCATTCAACACGAATTTAAAATTTATACAAGACATCTTGTCCCAGTCGCTCAAAATCTATAAAGCCATCAAACTGTGGGGTATGTTTGACATAGCTAATGTTCAGCTTACCCTAAGTACGGCGATAAACCCTATTCAGGCCACAGGACTGATTAGGGTTTCATTGACAAACATGGATTATTCTGAAAGTAGTATAACTTACTTTGCTGCCTTGGTTTTCTATTGTAAAGTCCATAAGTGAATAAATTATATTGTGTTTTATTTATAAAATTTAATTGAGCTGCTTTTGTTCCCCCAGAGTTTGTTGACAGTAAGGATAACTCGCTGGCGTTTGCCGCATTTGGAGCCGCCATTCATCACAGCTACCCTCTGGCTGTCATTCGGTTAACTGACATCGGCCTACCAGAGGAATTCTTACTCTGTTTCCATGGTAATTTACATTATCATTTCAACTTTGTCAAATTGTCTGTTTTTTCATGTGCTTTATGGGAGGTGTTATGCCCAACACAGAAATTAAACCTTTGGACATTTTAGTTTGTCATTGACTGGAACATCTTGTGTTTATACTCCAGAAAATTACATCATAGAGTCTGAAGGGTGAATGGAAGATTAGTTATCCAAGTTCCAACATAACAAAGCACTTCACATTAAATGATGGTCATAGAGTGGCTTTGTATTGATGGAGTATACCGCCATTATACAAGTGAAATGAACATGACCTTGGTGTTTAAGACCAATCTATCCATCAGTCAATCACCTTTTTGGTGTAGGGATGATGATTATCAGGGTTCATAGACATCCAAATATTAAGTTTTTTAATGAAAGAATTCAGTTTTTTCAATACCATATTGAATTGTTCTTCATTTTGTAATGCCTAAATGTTTATTTTTATCATAATTAGACATTTAAAAACAGTCTGAATTGAGTTTTTAAAAAAGAAAAACATGCGATAAAATGTCTCAAAATTGAGTTTATTCTCCAGCTTAACTGACCATTTATAGGGTAGTTAAACTGGACTTCTATGAACCCC
Organism: Mopalia swanii; assembly: GCA_030265315.1. Taxonomy (NCBI): domain Eukaryota; kingdom Metazoa; phylum Mollusca; class Polyplacophora; order Chitonida; family Mopaliidae; genus Mopalia; species Mopalia swanii. The sequence continues at coordinate 5,165 of JARDVA010105440.1, forward strand.
TGATTATACACTGTAAATGGAATTGAGCTACATGTATTTGGATTGCATTGATTTGCCGTATTATCAAGTCTCACACTAGCATGTTTGTTGTACATTGCCATGTCAGCCTCAGACTATGTGCAGACATCACTATAACTAAGTAAGATACAAGTGATTGTCAATTGTCAGAATGTCTGCAGTTTTTTTTGTATTAATGTAAGATGATTGCTCCCAACAACTTTCAGTAAAAATATTTCCTTCACTGGGTGATGGTTGTAAAAATATAAATTAACTAACCAACTGAATACTAATCTTTTGATTATACTTTTAGAGTTTGGAGTGTTTGTGAATGGTAAAGGTCGTAGGTCGAGACAAGGGGATATGAAGTGGAGTGGTCTCCCCCTGGGATTTGGTGAGTTTGATAAGAATTGATTGGAGTGGAGGAAAACACTGAGCATGCTATAGAAATGGCAATCGCGTGGGTGGTTTTTATAAGTGAAATACCCTTGAGTACGACGTTAAACCCCCAATCAAACAAACAAACAAGCATTTCTTTAGGTCAACACCATTTTGTCTTATTGTGATGCTGAGCGATAGATTTCAAGTGAAATATTAATAATAATTGAACTTTACTATTTTACATATATATATTTATATATTTTAAAATATTCTTTAAGTTCTCAATGCTATAAAAACTTAAGTGGCTTTGCTGGCGTCGTATTAAATTCGTGGTATCTCATGTGAGCATGACAAGTGGACAATCCATCATCGTGTATATAAGTGAAATACCCTTGAGTACAACGTTAAACCCCCCAATCAATGAAACAAGCAAACAATCTCATGTGAACAGCAGAAAGATGACATCAATACTAATGAGTTGGTGTATATTTTGTTTCAGTTTACCGTGAGCCGTTCCTCTATGTGACGTTCTTCACCAGTATCCAGGCCATTCAGATACCAGCCTTCTCACAGGAACTCAAGTAACTTTAATTTTACCTAGAAGTTCTCTGCTCATTAACCTGTCATACCTTGTATTTAAATTTGGCGTCGACCAATTTTAAAATTCTGGCTCTGTTTAGAACTTTTAACTATCAAGTAAGAACTGTTCGGTTATCAGAACAACAGGCTACCGTTTCTAATACTCCTGAGTATTTTTATGTTAATTTCATCTGGTTGTCTACCAACGTTTGCACAACAGTTTTAATCTGGGTCCATTTGGCTTGAAAGACTATTAATTGTCAACACTCAATTAAACGCAGATAGTGGATGAAAGATAGACATGGATTGAAGTTTTCTCAAACGGTTTTCTCAAAGCAGCCAGCCACTGTTCTTTACATGAAACTTAAAATAAGGCAAAATCAATAAAACTCAAATATGATATAAGCTTATCCAATAGGTTTCATTTGTCCCGGATACTATACTTATTTCAATGTTAATAGTCTTAGTTCTGGTGGTTACCCATAGGGCCCCTGAACCCCTTCAATGTGTCGCTTATAGTTTCATATAGTTTTGTGATGTTAAAAACAAACAAACAAAGGAGCCATTTATATACAGCAGATTAATCTGGAGTTGTTCTTTCAGAGTTCGTCAAATGCATGTGAGTTTGCCGAGCCCAAGGTTCCTGGGAATTGCCCGCATTAACGGGGGTGTTTATTTTGCCTCGACAAATCGTCAAGCCACTGAAGTGATCCTGTTTGGAGATTCTGGAAGTAACAGCCCTGTTAAACCTCTCAATTTTGATCTGCAGAGGGAAAACCTGTAAGTTCTGTGGCATGAAAAGTTGATAAACACACCTAACAGATCTCTGACTACATGTATCAATACATGGGTTATTTTATAGCCAACATAAATCAAGTAACATGTTAACCTGCTGGGACCCTTTAAAAGCTTGGGCCCCAGCCATGGCTTAGTGGTTAGCGAGAGTGCTTACTAAAGCCTACTTCGATGTGCCATTCACAGGATCCAGTCTGCCTGTGTATGAGTGAGTCACAAGATGTGGCTCCAGCAATCGCGGGGGTGGTTTTTACGAGGTTTTCCATCGTAATTAGGCAAGGAACAGTGTGAAGTGGACAATCCGTCGTTATATAAGTGAAATACCCTAGAGTACAACGTTAAACCCGAATCAAACAAACAATCAAACCTTATAAAAACTTTGCTTTAAAATACTACACTTAAATACTACAAATTACTATAGTAAAGTGTATGTTTTTGGGGCTTTTTGCTACACTTGACTATACTGAGGAGCCCTCTGGCAGCTCATGTAGAGAGTAGCAATTCTGTGTTTATTGGGCACTGGAGGAAGATTAATTTTCCAACTGTAGTGCCTGAGAATAATAAAATGTGCCACAAAAATTATTTATGTATTTATTTTGCCCTGATTTGTTTTTCACTGTCTTGGTCGGCATTATGGCTTAAGATAAGCAAATCTTGCCTTGACTAAAACATTTATAAGGTTCAATAAAATTGCATGGAATTTTGTTTGAATAGACATATCAATCCTTTTTGTTTTGGCAGGAAAGGGAAAGTTGCTATTTAAGCTGTATAAATCTTTTGATGAAGTTTATCAGTCTTATAATATAGCAGTTTTCTTAATAATAACTATGAGTCTCTTAGTTTCTGTAATAAACTTTTTAATTTTGTAACCCCTTAGTCTTTGGCAGTTACAGCGACATATTTCAGTTTTAGATAGAATGTTACATTAAACAGTAATCAATCAGGAATCATTGGTAGGTTTATTTTCAACAAATATTTTGTGTTTTCAGAGTAGAAAAGGACAGACAGGTTCGTTTCATAAGTCCTGATGTTGAAACGAGGTCGCTGAGAAGGTCAAGGTCGAATTCATCGCTGGAAAGTTGTAGTTCTGTATACTCCATATCCACGTTGCAGAGTTTAGACACAAACAGCTCTGATTGGAGCCCGCCATCAAAGCGAGAAAAGCTGAATCGGAACTGAGACGCTATTGTTTTGAGTTCTCAGAGGAGAATCCTAAGTCCCAGAAAGATGTATTTATGACACTTGTCTGATACCAAGCATCTCATCATGGAATCTGACATAAGAAATGTTAAATAAAAGTACGAGCAATGAGCTGTCACGTGAACCTCAATCCCATGCTAGATAGTTGTAGATTGTTTAGCAAAAAGGATAGTTTTAAGTCCATCAGGAAATTAAAAAAGGGTAATATAATGATGAATTTCACACTGATACCAAGCATCTCATCATTGATCATGGAATCTGACATGTTAAATAAAAGTATGATCAATGAGCTGTCACATGAACCTCAATCCCATGCTAGATAGTTGTAGATTGTTTAGCAAAAAGGATAGTTTTAAGTCCACCGTGAAATTAAAAATGGCTAATATACATAATGATGAATTTCACACAGCCAGTTATTTTCAACATGTCTGGTATATGTCTTTGGCTTCCAACATTTTCTTGCCTTCCGAACTAGACAGACTAGATTAGTGCTAGTGAAATGTGTTGGGCCATAGTAGAGGTTACAGGTAGTGAATGTCTGCTTTGAGACTCTTCTTTTGTGCAGAAGGCTGGACAAGCGATTTGATTCCTGGCATTGTTGCCGTTTAGATCTGATGACCCTGTTTTTTTGGGGGTGTTTTCTTCAGAATAGCTAACATGTTCAAACAAATACATTGAAAATGCTAAAAAACATTCTGTTTCGTTCTTTTGGCTCTAACATCGTTACATGGATGATTTAAAAAGGCATGATGTGGCTTAAGCATTCCAGTTATTGAGCATTACATCTAGAGTGGATTTGTATATTTTTAAACAAAATTAGCCTCAACACCAATATGGATGTAGCGGGATCCAGAACACAGACATTATGAAAATTGGTCAAATTATTGGAATGAAAGCATTACGAATTCCTAGTTCGAAATAAAACTTTATCTACATGTACATGTACAATATCATATTTCGAATTTTATATTTGAGATGGGATTGTCATCTATATGTCTATAACATAACGGTTCAGTGGTCTGCGTCTTGTATTACTGATCATCATCCTGTACAAGGTGATTCCAGCTATAGTAAGATTTTTTCAGACAATTTCACAAATTTTTCTGATCTAGATTTTATTCAAACTAAGAAAGTGTATTCCTGAGACAATAGAAAAACTGTTTGCTAAGTCAAATGTCATGTTTAGATTTTCTTAACAATTATCATGAAATTTGTAAGCATTTAATGATAATTTCAAATATTGGCCTGCTGATATCTTACTGCTGTGGCTTTGTTGGTTGAGAAGAGTCTAAAAGTTTGGAGAAGTAAATTTTGAAAACGTCAAAAGTAAAGAAAAGTTTAACTTTGTAAATAAATCTGTGAACTTTGAGAGTTTGTGAAATCTGCAGGATAAGATTTTAGTTGAGCTGTTAGAAGTCAGAAATAATATCTGTATATTGGTACATGTATTGTGTTACATTGATGAAATCTCCATCTATACTATCATATAGATTCTATTACGTCTATGTTGAATAGAAATTGCCTAACTACACCATCTTATATCCAAATAGTTTATTAGAAACCTTTAGTAATGTACGATTCATTCTAAATGTCATATATCCTTATACCATTGGATTATTTACATGTAGTGTCAATTCTCAGTAATTCTACACACTATTATTTATATCTTATTTAGCAGTCCGCAGTTTTTCACCAGTATAAAATATATCATTAGTATTCATTACTTTATAACCTATATCATTCATTCATATTATAAGTTCTTTATTCACAATACATTGACAGTTATTGGACTTTCATGCAAATACGGAGTGTTATTCTTACAACAAACTGGGCTGAATACACATGTGTTGTTTCCTCTTAGAAGATACAGAGACAAATGCAATGGTATCCTTTCCCTTTAAACAAAGGTGACCCCCCTGGAGTCACCTGGAAACAATGCTGTATTTCTTCATGTGTCAGATAGGGTATTTTTTTAAAAATACTCAAGTTACTCCTAGATAAAGCTGGTTTCATTTTGTCAAATTGCAGAAAAAAATGTTGTTTTTTTCTCTCAAGTTTATGTTCCCATATTTATGTCAAAATTTCATAACCTCAATGAACCTTTGAAATGGGAAAATAAGAATACTTGTATTAAAAAGCAAGTCCATTTAGCATGTCTTATTTGCAAAGAACAGTACATCTGAAAGTAGTTAAAGTTTAGCAGAAAGTTTTGTCTCCGTCTAGTTGATGTAACTTAATAAATACGAGTAAAGATCAGTATCATTATTGACTCGGTGAAGCTCTTCGTTATATTTTCCATCTACTTATTAAATACATCAGCAAGTGTACAATGGGGAGTGCCAGTGGAAAAAAGGGAGATAACTATATAACCCGTATAACAAGATGTGCAATCCATCTCATTGACAAACAATAGCATGGCAATAACATAGATGACTGTAACTGTTATACAGTTGACAGAGTTATCTACCTTTTTAACCACTGGCGATCCCCATTGTTAACATTTAAAACAAAATTTCGCTCTTGTAAGTACTTATTTTGCAGATCTGTATATTAGTAAATTTCTCTCTTCATTTATTAAAAATGTATATCAGTAAACTTTTCACAGTGCCATTAAATGATACTTTTCTATTTTATGATTATTGTGTTGAGTTTTTTTCATTTTAAGACACTTCAGGCATGACAAGTTTTTTGGTGGTTTTGTTTCATGTGTGCTCTCTAACGAGATTAAATCTGTCTCTCTTAGCTGGAAACTTTGAGTCTTTTCCCAGCCCACTTTTTAGGGGTAACAACAAAAACTGGGTGGTTGTTGAATAGATTTACATCAACCATCCACTTTCAACCAATCCAAACAAGCACTTCTTATTGGTCAGAGCTGTAGCCAAGTGAAAGTGCGTCTATTGGAGTGGTACATTGTCCTCTTTATTATACCCCCGCTACTTTAAGTCTTTTCCCAGCCCACTTTTTAGGGGTAACAGTACTACATCAACAACAAGAATGTCCTGTCGTTGTTGTTTAGTAGATTTACATGAACTATCCACTTTCAACCTGGGACTAACATATAAAGGGATAGGCAACGGGAACCAATCAAATGAAATCTCGCCCTCGGCGATAAATTGCGTTGTACCACGTTGAAAGTAAAGCCAGACTCTGAACTGAAGCTGTTGAAGTTTTTATTTTACACCAAGAGAATTATTTAACGAACCAGTTGGAAAATTTCTCGTACCAAGGAAAGATCATATGTCTTTTGACTGTA
>JARDVA010105662.1:0-11366 GCA_030265315.1 Mopalia swanii
GGACGGACGGAAGGACGGACGGAAGGACGGACCGAGCCTATTTTAAGATACCCCCGCAATATATTGCGGGGGTACAAAAAACAGATTTTTTAAAACTGCATGTCAGCTGAAAACATGCTTAACGTTTGTGTTACTCAAAGAGCTATTTTGATATCTATACAACCGATCAACATTCCTTGGATGACCAAGCTTGTGTAAACGCCATGTTGTTACAGATGCCTTCCAATACATACACAACCAAACGGACACACTGGTGACCGACCGTGTTTTCGAACAATGACCTCAGTCGCGCCTGTTAAATTAACTAATTAACGGCTATGCTTACTCGAAAACGAGTGCAATAAAGATGTTTGTATTTAAAAATATGCAATAAAAATAATAAGTTTAGGTCTTTCCCTTTAAGACAGGACCATTACAGGACGCAAAACAAAATTCCACACCAGTTCGACTTCATATCACCCCTCAGCTCTGAGAGCACTAGGCTTCCTGCAATGATCTTCTGTCAGCAAACATTTCTTTCACCCATTTGAAGGGCATGCCATTCAACTAATGAGATAATTTTTATGGATTTCAACTTCCATTTATTTAACATAAGTTGTATTAGTTCATCCCAACCCCATTTTCGCGAACCAAAGTTAAGACATGAGTGTATTAACCATGGCACATTACAAACCTCTATCGTGTTATCGGAGTCGAATAAGAGCACATAATCTTGGCCGATCTGGGGTTTCCCCCTAAATCCACTGGCCAATAGAATGAGCCGATTCAACGACAGTAGGAGACTGTTCTGTGACCAAGGGAAAAATAATGACGGAAAGCAGTGCTCGAAATCAACTTATAAAAAAGTTCAAGAGCAGGTTTTCTTTTCACAGTTTAAATAATATCTAAATCCATGAGTGTTCTATTTCTTGGAGTCTCATTCTGTAATGATTTTACATTTAGCGTTTCAATGCAGACGGGCTGTAGGCCTGCACAAGGCATGGCGGTAACATGGCAACGGTTTTCAGTCTGAAGATGTTTGAAAAGAACTATCAAAACAAATACACGTGACTGTTGTGCGACAGAGCGTTGCTGATAGGCCTGCTCCCATGAGTTTAGGAGTATGCTGCCAAAAGAAATCCAGCATTTGAAGCTTGGCCAGAACACGAAAACTCCATGAAATGTCACATGGTATCTCCCTATCTGTCTGTATATAAAGATACCATGTGTTCGGATGATGTCCCAACCCCTTCCAAAAAGCCAAGCAATACACTGGTAAACAGAACAATCTCAATAGCACCGCTATTCTTTAACCTCTATAGGAAAGGTAGTGTAGATTTGGTTGTTTGTTTAATTGGGGTTTAACATCGTACTCAAAGGTATTTCACTTATATGACGATGGATTGTCCACTTCACACCGTTCCTGGCCTAATTACAGTGGAATACCTGGAAGGAAACCTCGTAAAAACCACCCCCACTATTGCCGGAGCCAAGGTAGTGAAGAAGAGTAACATACCCTCTGGTTGGACAGGGCACTCCTTCAGTTGACACGACTGTCTGGTTGTGGGTTTAGCTCCCTCCTCACATCCACTGGCTCCCCTCAGTGTCCTCACGTCCACACACTCCACCAGACGTAACTGCTCCCCTCTACCACATGTTCTCGTACACTGGAAACAACAGAACATTTGGTATTTTGGTATTAACAACATATCTTGCACAATATATGACCGTTTAATACGGGGATTTCCAGTTATGACGTAACAACAACAGAGTGACGTCCCTTTGCGAAATAACGGTATCAGTTTACAGCAAGGGAGGGCCAATCCACGGTTTTTAACATGGCCGGTAGCCTATAGGGGATATTACAAATTAACAGGTTTACACTAATAAAACCATATGAATTTCCCTTTCCCCTAGCTTAAAATATTATAATCTGCAAAAGCTAAAATTTGAAAGCTATACTTTCCTGAAAACCACCAATCTGCAATGTTAAAGTATAGGCAAGCTGCCCTCCCGTGCCATAAAGTGGCAACGTCATTTCGCAAAGGGACGTCACTCTGTTGTCGCAACGTCATAACTCAAAACCTCTGTATTAACATCAGCCATTAGACTGGCGTGCCATCATATAAGTTATATAACCTTAACAATTTAGTTGATAAACTTCAACCAAATCTAATCATCCTATTTAGCATGAGCCACTCTGAATTAGCTGCTATTTACAATTATTGTAATTATTTGACCCACATAGATGCGCTTTTTTCTCTTCATCCACAAGGTCATTTGCCATCAATCAAGTTTGGTTCCTTGTGATAAGTTTGCAACATCGTCAAGTGGTCTTGTACAATTCCGTCAACATGGTAATTTCCTTCACATTTCCCCGCAAGTGGGGACTTAAATGCCACCGGTTTACTTGGCAGATATGCTTTACTTAGGCTTTCTAGAAGAATTTGAAGGAAGGGGGATAACTCTCACTGTATATAGCATGTTTTCTCATACTAAACAATAATCGTTTCTACGTCTGACTCTTGTTTTGCGCTTCTTCAATTTACCGATTAACGTTGCCCCAAATATTGGCATAAATTAATGCGCCTGGCATGGCATAGAAGATTTGTCTTTGTCTTGTCGAGTAAAAAAACTCTTGCGAGAAAAGGATTGCATGTATTGTGTGAGTTTTCTGGGAGTTCCATTTTTTTAACATCTGCAGAAAACAAATCTAATTGTAATTGTAAAAAAAATGTTATAGACCCTGAGGTTGACAAGTGGACTAGATAGCGCAGTTCTCTGAAGGAGGATCAGTAATAGGATGCGCTAACCACTGCATCGCAACAGCGAGCCACTTTCCTCACAGATAAATTTAATTAAACCAAAACAAATCAAATAAGCTTGCAGTTAATCGAATCCATTTTTACAAAAAAAGGTTTACTTTTTGTTTATATTTATTCCTATTTTTATATTTGTTTCTAGTTCTACTCGATTTTGGAATGCAATCTCAAAGGTATGCATAGCTTACAAGGCTCCACTCTCCAGGCTGCCAGTTGAAACATGTTGTGATTTGACAGGGTTGTAAGTGTGCAGGTCGCTGGTCCGCGTCACAGCGGTGAGGGGCAGGGCAGTGGACATGACGCTTCTGGACACCAGGACCACACTCCTCTGAACACTGGAACAACAAAAGACCAGTAAGCAATTTTAAAAGGTCATAGATTTAAAGCTCAACTCTGTAAATAGTAGTACAAAAGAAAGTGACCACTTAACAAAGATTAAGCAATGTATTCTCTGCGCTTTGAAGCCCTCTGCTTGGCAATGCTGTCTTAGCAAATGGGGCACATTAGTTTTACAATATAGTAGAGCACTTCATGTTTCATGGGTCTGCTATATATGGCAAATTCAAAAGTTATCTCCCCTTCCATCAATGTGCTTTTTTAAAAAGATTATCTCCCTTGGATATACATTGTCCAACATCGTTTCAACGGTAGAATCATACTTAAAGCATTACTATCTTGAATTTCGGGATGGACATAAAAGTAAAATAATCCAATATTACTTTGTAAACTATATGGTAGTCTCCTAATAAGAAATACAAGTCAAGTGGTGTATTGGCTTTGTTCTCCTCTATGAACGCCTGCAATGCAAAGCCTTCAAGTGAAACAACAGTCAGTATAATGTGAAACACCAATCAAACAAATCATAAAATGCCCCTTAAATTCATGTGTAGACTCAACAGTAAATCCCATACCGTAAGCCCTATACCATAAATCCCATACCGTAAATCACATACCGTAAGCCCCATACCATAAATCCCAGATCGTAAATCCCAAATTGGTACATACTGTATACGCATTATATCAGAAACATGTTGATGATTTAATACTCACAGGCTGCCAGTCTGAAGCAATCCATTCTCGACACGTCATTGTGTGGCAACTCTCTCTGTTATCCGGAGAATCAAACTGCTCACAGTGTTTATGTGCTACTGCATTTCCACTAATACTGTCCACACAGGTGACTTGTCGAGTTTTAACCCCTCCTCCGCAGTGCTTGGAACACTGAAACAAGGCAAGATGGAACTAACCTTTATTTGTTGGTTGGTTTCATTGTATTTTCACAATACTTAAGGTAATTTTCACAATACTTAAGGTAATTTTCACAATACTTAAGATAATTTTCACAATACTTAAGGTAATTTTCACAATACTTAAGGTAATTTTCACCTATATGACGAGGTATTACCCTCGGCACCACTGGCAATGAACAAAGACAAAGCAGGTTTCACAAAGATATCAGAAACAGATGGGCTTAACCTTGCCCCATTAGTTTTGACAACACTAGGGTAACAGGAAAGTCCCTCTAACTGCCCACCTGATTGATTGATTGATTGATTGATTGATTGGTGTATTCCAACAATAATTGACTAGCCCAACCCAAAAATGTGAAGGGTTTGGATATTGTTTTAAAGTTAATTTTCCTCCAGTGCTAAGTAAATACAGCATTGCTACTCTTCAAACAAACTGCCCCTCAGCAAAAGGGCTAATAATTAATGAGAATGTTAACCTAAAGTAGAGAAGCTGTTATGCTTGGTCTCGAACATTCAATTGTATAACAGATCAGCTGGTCATTCATTAGCACGTGAATTCAACAGAGAGTTTTACAGTAAGTTGTGCTAATAACACAATGCCTTTTTCAGTTTCACTGGGTGAACGAACGATCTTAAGAAAAAATAATTATTTCAGTTTTTAAAAACTAAAACCCAAGAATTTGACATAGGTGTGATGATCAAGGCTGTTTCCTTCCACGCAGGCCTATTGTAATTCCAATTTATACCAAGAATACAGACATTCAGTTTTGATAAAGGTGCTACAATCTGCAATGAAAAGTCAATACATCAACAAATGAAGGAATGAAGAACAGTCCAGGGACCGGTTCCACAAAGCATTTTCTGATCAAGTCAAAATAATAAATTTGATATTTTTGCCACTTACCTAAACTCAGTTTTAAAGTAATACCTGTAATTGTGACATACTTACGTTATAATTATAATACTAAAATATTAACTGTTCAAATTTAAAACTAAGAAACGTGAAGGCCTTTAAACATTTTGACTTAAGTATAAAACTGCTTTGTGGAATCGGGCCCAGATCCCACAAAGCAGTTTTATACTTAAGTCAAAATGTTTAAAGGTCCTCACATTTCTCAGTTTTTAATTTTAAAATTTTAAAATATTTTAGCATAATTAGTCAAATGTTATTAAGTCACAATTACATATATTACGTCAAAAGTAAGTTAAGGCAAGTGGCAAAAATATCAAGTTTTGTATTTTGACTTAAGTCAGAAAATGCTTTGTGCAACCGGCCTTTGTATCTAAATGTACACTGATGTATCATCAACACATCAACTAACCTTGCTCCACTCTCCAGCTACCCACTGGTATGTAGAATGTTTATCTGTTGGAGTTTGGGAGTTCTGCAAATTGAGCTGGTGAGAGTTATCTCCCATGTTTTCCCTGAGATTATCTCCCCTGGATTGTGACTTGCTGGGTTTTCCTCCAATTTGAACAACATCAGCAGATTTCGCTGAGCTACTGAGCAAAATGTCAGAATCAACTGATGCTATTATGCTGGGATTTTCACCCCCTATATTGAGATTATGCAGTTTACTAGGAGACAAACTATGCTGTGTTGGTTCTTCTTTGGCCTTGTTGACTAATTTGGTGGCATCTTTAAGGTCATGATTTTGAACTATTTGTGAATTTGTTAAATGATCACTTTCGTATCCACCCTCTTCAACTAAAGGTGGAAAGTTTTTTTCAAAATCTTCTCCTAGAATTAATCCATCACTCTGCCCAGTTAATTTGACAACAGAATCATCGCCTATACTCAATGATTTTACATCATTTTCTTTATGACTATTTTCCTTATGTATATTTTTTCTTTCCACGATTGGTATATCCTCAACAATTTCAATATTTTCTGGCCCGAGATTTCTGCTCGGCTGGGTTGTAAGTGTTGTTGAAACAGGTGAGTTTTCTGTACCATTCCTTTTGGGAACAAGAAAATCTGGGACAGTTGGAAAAACATATTTTTCAGTTGTTGGTGAAGGAGCCTGGGTACTTGTTGATGTTATCACCCTTTGTGTTGTCGTTGTCGTTGTCGCAGGTGTAGTGGATTCCGTTGTTGTTGTTGTTGTTGTTGTCGCAATGGGAGTAGTTGTTAACGGACATGTTATTTTTATACAGTGCCTCTCTGCTGATGGTTCTTTCTCCAAGTCACATGACTGCCCACCGTCACAGTAAACATTGCGATACTGCATCCCCCCTCCACATGATCGGGTGCACTGTTATAAAAGATAGAAAAACGGATTTCTAAAAAGCAATAACACTGGCACAGGGATGTAGATTTAATAAAATCAATGAATCATCTCCCAGAGACAAGTCTCTTAATAAGCTTTATCTCGAGTTGTGTTATGGGTAACCTACAGACATCTCGAGAGAAGGTAAAGACCATTGATATGTTGTATAAAATATTGTTAAAAATGTAGCCAACAATATATTCGGCATGGGTTAGGAATAAATCAGCCTACAAATGATTAATTCAACGATATAGAGATTAACCAATGAATATGTCTGTTAAAGAGAACGAGTGTTACAACCTGTGTGATACTGAGGGAAGTTTCACCTTAACCAGTAGGTCCTTTAGATTTTTGTTTCTATTGTATGCTATAATGGGTCTTTGTGAGAGAAGAGTAGGAAAACAAATGGAATTATTTCTTTTTTAGACCTATTACCTGGTTCCCAATACAGGGTTTTTCGGTTCTGACGTTGCAAAAACAGACTTTGCGAAATACCATTACCAGTCTATGACAAGGGAGGGCCAATCCACTTTTTATTTTTAACATGGGCGGTATAGGGAATATTGCAAATGAACAGGCAAACATTAATAAAACCATATGAATTTCCTTTCCCCAGTGGATACAAAGCTTACCTGTGACCAGAGTCCCGCCTCCCAGACTCCACATGTGATGTTACCACACCGCTGTTTAACTTTGGGTTTAGTTTTAGGGTTGCACCCAGACTTAGGGCGATTGCAATCCACAGGGCGGTAATGATAGGCACACGGGTTACCATTACAAGTCTATAAAAGAGGAGGAAAAAAGGGTCTAGTGCTTCTAAAAAAACATGAACACTTATAAGATTGATAATGGTCAATTTTTAAGCTTTTTATGGGTTGTTCTTTATAATTCATACCATATCCTGGAGAACTTCAAATTCTGTCAAAATTGTGAGCAAGTTCCCACGAGTGCCTTTATCATTTTAAAGACTTTAGGCGTCAGGGGACAGTTCATGTTCCAGATATCAACATGTTTGAGACCACTCTTATATATTATATGTAAAGTTATAAAACAAAAGTTTGCTTTCCCCCAGCAGGACTTAAACCACAGGAATCTGGGGCCACTTTCACAAAATGATGTACGAGGATAAAATATCGTACAATATTTTTTACAATATAGTTTAACATGACGTAATTTTATCATACGATATTTATTTGTCGTACTACGTTTTGTGAAAATGGCCGCAGGCTAGCAGAGCAAGTGGCCTAATCAGCGGGATACAGAGGCTCAGAGCTTATATCCAGGTAAGATTGGTAATCTTTCTCTATATGAGGCAGGGGATGCTGCATTAGTGTCTTTTAATAGAGAACTTACCCACAAATATGTTTTATTGATTCGATCATTCTGATTATCTGATTCTGGCAGATATATTTAGTTTTAAGTTTACCTGAGCTCATGCAGTTCCTATATAAGTGAAAGTGTTGAGCAAGACATTTAACACCAAGCAAATGTAAGTAATCTCGTAGTGGAGGATACCAAATCAGAGGAATTTACTCCACTCTTGTGACTGCTTCACTATCAACCATAGAGTGAAATAAATCTTTGTATGTTTGATTAGGGTTTAACACCGTATTCAGGCACTGTGATTTGAGGCGAGTGGTCTGTGTTAAAGCATCGGTTAGCTCACCTCAAACCACAAGGCCTGCGTATTTAACGTTATTTCACTCACATGCCACCTGATTGTGTGAAGGAAACCACCCCTGGCAACAAACAAAGACATTATGGAACAAATTGAGGACACTCACAGGACAATACAAAGACATTACAAACAGATCGGCTTCCTGTTCCTCTTTAGCTCAGAAAGCACCAGGGCAACAGGAAGCTCCCTCCAGCCACCTACCCACCCCCTTTAACATATAAATAAACAATTTAAGGATATGTCTGTGAGTATCAATTACATTTTCCCAGTCTCCAACAACCCATTTGCCATACTCAGGACAGGCAGGTTTTTTCCGACAGGGTTCCACAGTAGCTGGTTTCTCGTGGCCCACACAGGCGGAATCCTCCAGAGCGATCTGTTCATCAGGCCCCAGACTCCGGACACAGATCACAGTACGGCGACGAATACCATTGACACCACAGGTCGCTGAACAGTGCTGCCATGGCCCCAGCCACCACCTGATAGACACAACCAGACAGATTACTCAGGGAAGTACCCAGTAACGGGGTTTCAGCAGTTTTCTTATTTTCAGAATGGTGCAGGTTTTAGTGCAGAAAATGTTAAAAACTGATTGTTTGATTGATTGCAGTTATACACAATACTTTAATGTTATTTCACCGGTGAAGGAAACTATCCTTGACGTAACTGGCAACAAACAAAGACAAGGTCAGATAATGACGAAATGGAGAAAAATACAGAAGCAAAAACACATCAGAGAGCACCAGGACAACAAAAATTTCCTCGAATCACCCACTTTTGATTGATTGATTGGTGTTTTATGCCGGGTTTAAGGGTATTTCACTTGTATTACGGTGGTGTATTCCAACAATAATTGACACAAGCACAACCCAGATGTGAAGCGTTTCCAAAATGTTGGAAAGTTCATTTTCCTCCAGTGCTAAGCAGAGACAGCAATGCTACCCTTCAAACAAACTGAGATCGCGGCCGTGGCTTAGTGGTTATCGAGTGCGCTTACTGAAGCCTACTTTGATGTTCTTTTCACAGGATTGAGTCCATCTGTCGACCATCAGGTATATGAGGGAGTCACACGATGTGGTTCCGACAATCGCGGGGGTGGTTTTTAAAGGTTACTTCTCGGTTTTCCATGACGGTGTTTGTTTGATTGATTGGGATTAAACGCAAGATTCAAGGGTATTTCACTTCCATTGTCCACTTCACACTGTTCCTTGGGTAAATATGGTGGAAAACTGAGAAAAGAAACCTTGTAAAAATCATGTGATTCCCCTGATGGTCGACAGGCATACTCAAACCGTGGATGGTACATCCAAGTAGGATTAGTTAGCAGACAAGCTAACCAATAAGCCACGGCCACAGTCCCAAAATAAAGAAACTACCCCTGAAGGTCACAAAATTATGTTACTGTATTTTCCCCCAAAATCTTTGAGTTCCGCTGGTCAGTTTCATATAATACACAAGTAGTGTAACCGGGACACATTCATTTTCCATCTCTATATTTCGGCATTTTATCGCACTACTTGTGTATTCCCAGAAGTATTTCTGCAGTATTAATTTAAAGAGCATCAGAGGGGAGTAAAGACAGCATGAGTGCTGAAAGTGTTTTTTCCCACTGTAAAGCCCAATTCACAGCAGAGGCGACGCAACATCACGTCGCTTGGGTCTTATACACTGGGCACTGCATGACACGCTTCATTCCTATGCTTTAACATTGGTTGACTCGCTCAGGTAATGACGTCACAATGCAAACGAGCATCGTCACAATTTTACGTTAGAGAACATGCGACTGCTGCGCGACAGTAGTCTCCAGTATGAACTTTATTACATAAAAAGTAGTGTTCTACATTATTGTCATGCAGTGCGACAGTCACGTCGCGTCCCGTGTGAACTGGCCTTAAACTTCTTACTTTCATTTAGATGGTGTTGGGTTAAGTAAATGATTTCCTATTCTTTGGTTATTGGTTTAGCATTTTTGTTTCAAGTAGTCTGGCCTATATAAACATGCAGTTAAAATGTTTAAAAACGCTATAGCATTAGGAGAGATTTCCGTTGGCTATCTCCTTCCATAGGTTACCTGGCAGGACACTGATGTATGTTACATGATCGAGACATATCATCCTGCTTGGTGGACATGTTACAGTATCGATCATCAACATGACCGGCTTCTCTCTCCATACACACAACATAGGAACGCTGGGAGCCTGGGGATAATAAATACATTTATGAATGGTTTATAAACTTATAAAGAGTTACAAAAAAATTAGGAAAACTGACATTTCTCAAATTGACCATAACTTTGCAAACTTCAACAAAACTGTGTGAAACTGAAACTAGATCAGTACATTGCCTTGACACTTTTTGTACAAACTTTAAATCCGATCTGCTGAAGCGACACAAGAAGACATATGCTACAAACAGACATGGGGATAAACCTACACTCCCTTTTGATTCCACTGCTAGCTGATTTATTAATATTCCTCCCCTATTAGTCAATGTGTGACAAAAGTTCTGTCTCATCATCCTTGTTTAAGGAGAAAAGTGATCACTATTACCTGTCATTGATTGGATATTGGCTTCTAAAAGAGCAATCAGTCAACGATACACTTTTTCATTCTACCTTTTATTTATGTCAATAGTGGGAAAATGTCTGTACAAGAATGTAACATGTACTCTCTAAATACTCCCCAAAGAGCCTGTTTAATAAAGGTAATGGAATCTGTAGTTGTCTGACCAGAACTTTTTTATTATTTCACTCAGATTACGTGGTGGAAGAAACCTCCCGTGACATGCTGACAAGTTCCCTCAATGGACATTACGTTCTAAATGGGCACAGGCATGTTCCCAATGGTAAGGCATAAAATAAGATAGTCACATTAGACCTCCCTTCCTTTCCTACCTTGCCTTAATAGATGGAAAAAAACCTGAGTTAGCTAGGGTCTACCATAGCTACTTTGGGATGACCTCTCTTTACCCCACCCAATCTGATTGGAGCTATCTTAGAACTAGAAAGAGGTGGTTTACACACAGGATGACCAGTAGGCTATACAGGTTATATACATGCATGATCTTTGAGCCCAATTAATGAGTCCCAACATCATCACAGACACGTAAATTGACAATGGTGCCAAGCTTGTTTGTCGACTTTGATGTGTAAACGACTTTCTGATTGGCCGTTTGTTTCTACAATAGTCCAATAAAATTCTTTCCATGTTTTCATCTCAAATTGTGGAAGTCTCGTCTTACACATTTCGACCCTTGCAATAGGAAGATGGACACAGAAAGTTGCTACCCATGATAACTGCACCCTTTTACAACTGACCTCCTCCACAGGACACTGTACAATGTGAGAAATCTGTGAACTCCCAATGGA
>JARDVA010105772.1:1328-11366 GCA_030265315.1 Mopalia swanii
AAACATGTAGTTTTTGTATAAATTTACTTTCTTAAACATGTAGTTTTTGTATAATTTTACTTTCTTAAACATGCAGTATTTGTATAATTTCACTTTCTTAAACATGTAGTTTTTGTATAAATTTACTTTCTTAAACATGTAGTTTTTGTATAATTTTACTTTCTTTAAAATTAGTATATCTCTACTTAGTTGTTAAAAATGTTGTCTTTCGGTTCGAATAAAACTGCGACGTGTACGGGATTGCTCTTGAATGTCTTTGGGTTTAGTTGATATGATTATATTAAAGACAGGGGAATGGTCTGTAATATCTGTGATGAAAATTCCAGAGAAGATATGGTTGTTAATAAAATTCGTGAAGATTTTTTAAATTAAACTGGCAGTTTGTGCCTGAACACGAATAGATTCGGTGATTTGAGAAGGAAGTAGTGTGATTTTAGAATTTCCAAAAATGCTTTAACGGATTATAGCGGTCAGTCTTGAAGAGATCGATGTTAAATTCGCCCATTGTAATACACTTCTTCCTGTCTTCGTGATATGCTTGTGAAATAGAAAATAGTCGGTCATTAAAATCAATCACATCTTTTCCTAGAGGCCGTAGAAAATGCCAGTTAAATATTTAATACCATCATCCTCGATTTCAACAAATAGTAAATCGTAAGATCCATTATCATCTACGTACGTAAGATCCTTTCTAATAGTGCATAACGTGATTGCCTCAATCACGTAATATGACACATATTAGACGATGTCCCCACCTTTACGCTTACATATTGGAAAAGAATACGAATAGGTATTGCAAATAACGTATTTGAACGCTAAATCGATGATTTAATGTGCGGATGAAACTAGTTATTTCTATGAAATTTTTGCTCAAGCTTCTCGCGTTTATATGAAGAAATGCTAGATAATCCTTATCAGTGTTGAGATTCTTAACAAACAGTTTATCAATAAGGAGAAGATGGTGAAATATCGTCAGACTGGTGCTTGTTTGTACTTTGCCAATGATATAGTTCATGTTCATTGTCATCAGCTACCGTGTCAATACTCGTTGTTAAGTTGAACTGGGTTACAGCACATATATGAGAGAGTGTTAATATCAAAATGACGGAGAGGAGGATGTGAAAGATCAGACGCCATTGGAATTTCACCTTCATCACAAAATGGTAAGGCAGAAAGCAAACCCAGAGATGGAACATTTTCATTAACACCAATCACCAGGTATCTCCCATACAGTAGTGTTACTTAGTGTTACATTATAACAAGGTGACAATAGTTGAGAAACACCACAGTTACAAAAAAACACAGACACAATGGAAAAAATACAGATTAAAACAAAAAAATACAAATACATTCCCGGTCTGAGTTTAGACATTGAAAGACTGACAAGACATTAGATGTCATACTTAATTGACGAATATATTATTAGGCTCATACGAGATACTAAATACATGTATGGTAATGAGTACAACTTGTCAAAGAGTTCAATATAGGAAAAATGTTTTGATAAGAATTTAATACAGAACATGTTACTATAATGGTTTCACAATCCTAGGAAGGTTATGTAAATTATCATGGTTAATTGAGTTTAAATTGTTTGTTGAATTACTGTAGATATATGTAGCTATCTCATTATTGAAAGATAAACACTTTTAAGTACCTTGAATAGTTTCACAATCCTAATTATGTATTTGATAAGTATAAATAATTGTGCTTACTTAAGTTTGGATTCTTTGTTGAAATACTGTAGATATATCCACATTGCTCATTAAGTTATAGCACTGACCATATCCACTAAATTACGTTTACCACCATGATACGATTTACAGCAGAATGGCGCTGATCATATCACCTTGCATTTACTACCATGATACGGTTTACATCAGATTGGCACTGATAATATCCCCGATCGTTTACCACCATGATACGATTTACAGCAGAATGGCGCCTGATCATATCCCCTTGCGTTTGCCACCATTCATGATGTTGTTCATATCATTGTCCATGTAACTATATTTACCACCGTGAAAATGTCCCCAGAACACTGTGTGTATTCCAGCAGGATTACTCTGCATATCACCATGATACCGTTCATATCACCATGATACCGCTCATATCACCATGAAACCGCTTATATCACCATGACACCGCTCATACCACCATGATACCGCTCATATCACCATGATACCGCTAATATCACCATGCATGATACCGCTCATATCACCATGATACCGCTTATATCACCATGATGCCGCTCATATCACCATGATACCGCTCATATCACTATGATACCTCTCATAATCAGCATGATATCGCCTCCCGATATGTGCATATCAACCTGACGCTGTGCATTTTACCCTGATGCTGTGCATATCAACCTTATGCTGTGCATTTTACTCTGATGATGTGGTGCATATCGTCCTAGTGCTGTTCATACCACCCTGGTACTGTGCATATTACCCTCATGCTATCCATATCATCTAATCTTGGGCATTTTATTCGGATGCTGTGCATATCACCCTGATGCTGTGCATATTACCCTGATGCTGTGCATATTACCCTGATGCTGTGTATATCGCCCTGATGATGTGCATATCACCCTGATGCTGTGAATATTACACTGATGCTGTGCATTTTCTCTGATGCTGTGTGACGCTGTGCATTTTACCCTGATTCTGTTAATATCAATATGATGTTGTGCATATCAACCTGATTCTGCGCATGTTACCCTGATGCTGTGCATATCACCTTTATAGTGCTGTGCATATCAGTCTGATGCGGTGCAATTCTTCTTAATTTTGTAAGCATCTCTGCTTTTGTTCAGTACTTCCTATTGTTGTAAACCGCGACTGACCACAATGTCTTTGGTTTGTAATATGTAACACACATTGTGCGTTCCCAAGAATGCTATCAGTTCAGAAATTATTGAGACCGAATGCTTTTTAAATCTCCTATTGTTCTTCGCTTGGTCTAATTCTAAATTTATTTTATTTATCTTTTCATTTTGTTGTGTGAATTATGTCTCGAACAGCATAGGTTGTTTATAAATTAGCATTTCTGATACTGTGTATTCAATGTATTTCAATCCGTAAGGTCTGTTTACCATTCTTGCCTGCGTGCGAAATACTTGTGTATGGTCGTATAGAATTATATGATTCTAATAACAGAAAAGGGGCTGAGAATACAATGAACTAATTGAAAACTAGAAAGAGCTCCTACTCATTGTGTCTAGTGAAAACTGTTATTGTATAAGGAACCGTTTAACTTATCCGATAAACACTCTTTTTTAATACACGGCTGGCTTACCTGAAAACAGGTCCAATCGGGACAACGTCATGCCTAATTGAACAGAGTCGGTTTTGACAACAGCAGGACCTTCCTTATACAATTGAGTATTTACTTTATCGAATGGAAAACCTATGTTCGCAGGTGGTAAGTACCACTGGGAAATTCGAGGTAACACTGTTTTAATCAAACTACTTTTAAATTTCAACTTATTTGACTTAATGTAGAATCATTTCGTCAGGCTGAGGAATAGAATTAACCCCCGAAAAAAGAAACATTTGAACGTTGGTGTTAAACTATTATAATTATGTAGTGTTGAATATAAATTATTGTACATATATATTATATTTTGTGACAATGCTGTACAATTCTTATTTCCTGAAACTTGTCGATGATCTATCATTAATCGTTTGAGAAATGAACGGTACAGCAATAGAAGAGACTGGAAATAGACATCAGCAGCATAAACAATTAACGAGAAAGAGTGTATCTTGAAGGTATGAACCCTCCACCTATTACTTTGATCACTCCTCATTTGTAGAGAATCGCAGAACTGCCTGCAGACAGATTCGGTAACAAGGTCAAGTTACCGGACATTTGAGACTGATTGTGCGTCAGTTTATCCCAGGTTAGGTTGTTATAGTGCTTTCACCTAAAAGAACAGGTAACGTTGTGAAATTATGTTAAAAGGACCTCACGTTTTAAGACTTGTTCATCTTGTATTCTATTGTGTATTATATCTAGTATGTTAGGCAACTAAAAGCTTCCATTATTATTTTATGTTATTTCATACACATACATGTGACTGATAACTGCCCATACGGGTTGATTTAATTACACCTGTATAGATAATACTGAATGCTCAGTTGAGGAATACAGATTAAGGGATTATCGGCAGTCGTAAATACATAAGTAACATTGAACTCTGGCTCAATAGCCCATTACCAGGAGATGTATCTTAACATATGTTTGTCGATCTGTTTGCAAAGCAGGCGGTGCCAATAAAACAGATGAATCGATGACAAGAGGATGTTAGGATAGCACTTCAAACAGACTCCTCAACATCCAATGAAAGCCCAACAGACCTCTGATTTGTCTGAACGTCCCCCGTAGCGTTTTCTGATACGTGAATAATGCAACAGCATGTCAGCTTTCCGCTGATATACAACCTTATGGCAAAAGAACAGTTATTGTTAACTAACTGCTCTTTGGTGATCACTTGCTCGGATTGAAAGTATAGGTCCATTCGTCCCACCGAGACTCATCAGGTCCGGGTAAGTCCGATATATTTTTCATAACAAATGCTTTATGGAGAGAATTTTTAAAAAAAGGGGGGGGGGGGATATAACAAGTGGGAGACATAAACAAATTTAAATTATGTTGAATAATTTCGTACTAATTAAATTTGTTTAGTTGCCACATATAACAACACCTGTCATTACACTTTCATATTTGACCAAACCTCTCCTTTACGAGAAGGTGAGAATGTTACTGTCATTTACATTCTAACCTCCTCGTAGAAAACAGATTTGGATGCCCCCATGAAGGTGTTATAACATGTGTTGTTATATTCGGGGTTTTTTTCAGGTAGCAACTTAACAAGTCAATCTAATATTTTTATGGCGCTTTAATAGAACTGTTGTTATATTACTCTCCCCGCCCCACGCCTCTCTCTCCTTTCCCCTAGTAAGTAATGCAGTTTATAAATAAGTTCATAGCCAGCACCACAATACTTTTGGTGCCACTTCTGTGTGTTTGTCAGTAGCTTGGACACTAAGTGCAATTGAAAAGTGAATTCATAATCTTTCATGGAACTAAATCGTTTCTTGCAATATACGCGCCTTTCATGTTACCAATTATGAAAGTTCTGCTCGTCTCGTCAACATAGAAATAGACTGTTCTTAAGATTAGATGGATCGAAGGTGCATACCTCTTGAAAACTGAAGCTTCCAAATGTAAACAAAAACCACATCTACTTATAAAGGCATTGACAGATAGATGATTGTTTGTTAGTGATAAACACTTTTAGATTATTACCAAGCGATAGACGTAGAACCAGGGACTTATAGCGACCGTGTTAACTAGGGTAATACCATATAATTCGCTAATCTAACAGACTATCACGACTTACAAAGATGTAAGAACATGAGCAGCTCTTGTAGAACAAAACTGTCAAAGGATTTCTTTGGTCCTTTGTGTGCTTGCGTCATTTTCTCATTCTGCAAAAAAATAGATTTATGGCAAGTGATTTCTACATTTGTTCAAGTCTGTTTTATTATTATTATTTCAGCCTCTGACGTCCTGGTAAAAGCAAACAAGTTTGAGAACCGATTCAATCAGCCATAGTTCCTGTATCCATAATGGAGTTCACTGGAGACTCAAGTGTGGCTGCCAACGTAGGAAACTTGACGAACTCCTCTGATTTAAATGTCACGCAGACCACTATCATCCAGTCGCCACCCATTGGACTCGCCTCACCTGTAATAATGGCATTGATCGGAGTGTTAGGTAACGGAGTGGCTCTCTTCATTTTATACACCAGTAAAGCGGAAGTAAAAAGCACCGCTTATTTCGTTCTTCTCGTTGGCCAGGCTTGGTCCGATCTATTCAGCTATCTTATTACAGCACCAATACCCATCATCGTCTACGCTAACAATTTGAAGTGGCAAGGTGGCAGGCCAGTCTGTGTCTTCAGTGCCTTTTTTCTAATTGGATTCGGCATGGTCATTCCTCTACTCGTTGGCTGTCTTTCGCTGGAAAGACTCCTGGCTCTTCGATTCCCTTACTTCTATGCCCGTGTTGTTACAGTCAACAAAACGCGTATATTATTTGCGGCCTGTTGGTTATTTGTGTTTGGGTTTTGTTCTTTACCGTTTCTTGGTCTGGGGAGTTATGAGTATCAGTTCCCGGGGACTTGGTGCTTCATGAACTTCCACAAGGAAACTGGTACTGATAGTGCATATGCTTTCCTCTATGCCATTTTTAATATCTCTGTAATATTTCTGACAGTGATATGTAACATTTCCGTGGTGTTTGCCCTGCTGGCCATGAAGCGCTCTAAGACTGTACCCATGTCGCCTGGAGGATCATCAGGTAAACCTAAGAAGAGCTTGTTCCAGGTGGAGATGGAGACACAAATGGTGTGGTTTCTTTGCGCTGTATCTCTTGTCTTCGTTGCCTGTTGGATCCCTCTAAACGTATGTGCTTTTCTCATTTATATGACCCATTGTGGTCCTTTCACTAAGTGCAGTATGTTTTACACTTATACATAATGTCTTTACCTAGCACTGGAGGGATGCAAATTCTCCAACACAGCTAAACTTACGCCGATATATTTTTATTTTATTTACCCAGCACAAGTAAACTTAGTGGTTATCTGGTCTACTTACTAATCCTAATTCGTCCACGGGTTCGAGTCCGTCTGTCAAACATCAGGTATATGAGTGAGTCACACGATGTGGCTCCGGTAATTGCGGGGTGGTGTTTAGGAGGTTCCGTCTCGGTTTTCCGCCGTATTTAAGCAAGGATAAGTGTGAAGTGGAATATTCGTCGTCACATAAGTTAAATACCATTGAGTACGACTTTAAACCTCAAACAAACAAACTCAAATTCAACAACACAAAGAAGACATGTAAATGTGTTCGCATTGTAAAATGTCTAAAAGACAGAAGTTCTAGCTATAATTCCGGCGGAGGTAGGCAAAACAATTTTTTTTCTCTTCAATAAAAGTATTTATTTTTTTATTGTAGAGAAAGAAAAGTTTGCTTCTTTTCTAGGGTTCTAACTCGGGTCTTTGCAATTCATTATAAACATATCGAGAATTTGGCAGAGAAAACAAAAACATGAGCTGATGTACATTTCTTCTTGATTGTGAAGGTTTAAAAATAGAAATGGTTCTGAGACGGCACGTTAGAACACGCAATGTCATCTAACAGTATGTTAGAGCAAGTCTTGTCCCCATGAATTATTTGACAAAACGTCATAAGTCTTATCTATTTTGGCTAACCTTCTAAAGATGTAAGCTTGTAGCACTTTAACAAACCATCATCATGGAGACAATCATGATCCTTTCGAGTCTTAAATTTAAGTCATTTACCCTTAAATACGGCGTTGAGAACCTTAAAAGCAATCAACACACCAACCAACTGATCAATCAATCAATCAATTATTCATAAAAACAATCAATCAATTCAATTCTTTTTCCATTCTGCGCATTGCGATCGTGTCTCTTACAAAATAAAGTTACAATTCACAAACCCCATTATCTTACACAGAAACAAGAATTTAATAACAATTCACAAACCCCATTATCTTACCCAGTAACTGGAATTTAATAACAATTCACAAACCCCATTATCTTACACAGTAACAGGAATTTAATAACAATTCACAAACCCCATTATCTTACCCAGAAACAAGAATTTAATAACAATTCACAAACCCCATTATCTTACACAGTAACTGGAATTTAATAACAATTCCCAAACCCATTATCTTACCCTGGAACAGGAATTTAAATACAGTATTTCTGTTAATAAATACAGGCATCGTATATTTATCCGTATCAGATGGTCATTCTCGCATGTTTTTTCTGGGGTGTGTCATTTGTTAGAAACAATTCACGTGCTCTACCAGATCAGTAACCGGGGTTTAATATCTTTTTGATTCTTTTCTTTATTAAGGTTAAATGTTGTTCTCAAGTTGTATTTCACTTATATGACTACGGATTGTCCATTTCAAATTATTCCTTGCCTAAATACGGTGGACAATCGGGAGGAAAACTCGTAAAAGTCACAACTGCGATTGCTGGAGCCATTTTTCTTATTGATAAAATGTGCGACACATAAACAGTAAGTGCAAATTCAACAAAAACTTTAATTAAACATGAAAGGAAAGAAAAGAAGACTTTAATAATTGTGTCTATGGTATCCCCCAAAATCTCAGAAAATCAGATTTTGAGAGGCGATAGCGGCGGATCAATTTCCAACCTCTGCCACGGGTTGAGATAGGCCGATGTGTGTTCGGTGGCAAATTTTGATATAGATGATAATTAACAGCATAAGAAGCCTGTATTATTTTTCAGACAAAATAAATTTTTAATTAAGAGCGGTTTTGCATTAGCTGCTATCTCATTTGGTAATTTACCTACTTCGGTCATTTGGCGGCGACGGCCGTATCGTGGAGAGTATAACATACGGCAGCGCTCTTATATCCGGAAGCATTAATGTTCAAAAACGAGTATTAAATTTGATAGCCGGTTTCTGGATCTGTCTATGTTCTAACGCATAGATGGATACAATCCATATATTTGGTAAATTTTTATTTCTTCACTTACTATTTATATTTCCTCGTATGTATGTGTCGCACACTTTATAAGTACACTCTTAGAAAAATATGGCTCTAATAAACATTTCAAGGTTCGTCAGTTATGGCTCAGGTGGTACCCTTCTTGGTTCTGTATGGAACCCTCACAGCTGCTGTTCCATGGAATTCTCCCGATCTTTTTTTTTTTATCAAAGAACCGTTTTTGTCCTTATGGTTCCATTTACAACCATCCTGGTTCCATTTAGAACCTTCTTCTTTAATAAAGAGCCGTCAAACCACCGTTATTTCTAAGAGTTTAAGAAACAAACAAACAAACAGTTATTTTGTTAATAACGTATTTTATTTACAATCAAACACTTACAAGCCAGGGGCCGTGTACATGCCTTACTTGAGCCTAGCTCGAGAACTGTTTAATATTGTTTTACCAAACATTACTAGAAATTCAGTCGGGTATTCAAGTTATCCTTTTTGTTATGTTTACACTCTGCGCCGCCTTTCTAATTTACAAAGCTAGTATGTGCATTTCTGGGGCATATATCATTAACTGTTAAATATTGTTTTAGCAAGCTTGAGTTGTATTTTAACCAGGCTACTTAAAGGGAAAGACAACTGTTTTTCGACCTAAACTTATTACATTTATTGCATAAGGAAGACATCTGTAACAGCACAGGCTTGATCATCCAAGCGCAATGTTAATCTGTTGAATATATATATCAAAATAGCTATTTGAGTACCTTATACGCAGTATTAAAAATCCGGTTTTTAATACCAAACAGTTGTTTGTTGTTGTTGTTTCGCTTGGGAACGGGACACTCAATTTCGGCTTTATATGAAAGCATACACCAGTGCAGGCAATAGGGGACAGACCGCGACTAGATGATATAACTACCGTGTTTTGGAACAATGACGTAAGTTCCGCTTTTTAAATTAACTAATTAACGGCTATGCTAATTCGACTGCAAGTACAATACAGATGGTTGTCTGTAAGTTTATGTCGAAAATCAGTTGTCTTTCCCTTTAAGAAGTGCCTAAACACTTTCCGGGGTTTGTTTATAAAACTTTGTATACTGTCGCTTCTGAGACATTTTTTTATGTAAAATTTGGTATAAATGTCGCGTCTGAGATATCATCGTGAAATTTGGTATACAATCGCTTCTAAGAGATCTTTATGAAGTTTGGTATACAATCGCTTCTTAGAGATCTTTATGAAGTTTGGTATAAAATCGCTTCTTTGAGATCGTTATCAAGTTTGATATACAATCGGTTCCTTGACATTTTTATGAAGTTTAGTATACAATTGCATTGCATGCATGCTTCTTAGAGATCTTTATGAAGTTTGGTATACAATCGCTTCTTAGAGATCTTTATGAAGTTTGGTATACAATCGCTTCTTAGATATCTTTATGAAGTTTGGTATACAATCGCTTCTTA
>JARDVA010106216.1:0-11359 GCA_030265315.1 Mopalia swanii
CAAACAAACAAACAAACAATCAATCAATCAATCAATCAATCAATCAATCAATCAATCAATCAATCAATCAATCAATCGATCGATCGATCAATAAATCAACCAATCAATCAATCAATCAATCAATCAATCAATCAGTCATTTGCCTGGCTGCAATCAATCAATCAAACAATCGACCAATCAATCCATGACTATATTTGCAGCTCCAATTCGAAGTCAAAGAACGGGGTTACACCTCATGAGAGACTACGAAAAAGACAAAGAGCTGGAGGAAAACAGCAAGAAATTGGTTTGCTGGGAGAAAACGAGTTTGTTGGTAAGTGTTCAGCTGGAAAGTTCCAGAGCTCAAGATGAGCGATTCACCGGAAGTTTCCTGTTGCCCATGCGCTCTTCGAGCAAAGGGACAAAATGATGCCGATCTGACTGTGATATCTTTGTACTGCGTGTTGGTGTTGGGGTCAAGTCTTGTCTTTGTATGGTGCCAGTGGTGTCGGTTCCCTTTACCTTTTGGGCTGACACGCCGTCATGTGAATGAAATAACCTTAATTCGGTCCAGAACACACAGCTAAGAAGCCAACAGAAGCTTCATCGTGGTATACAACAGGTTTACCAAACTGACCTTAGTCAACCCTATAATTCGTTTGCTTTGACAAAATAACTTGTTCCGTTACTTGTTTTCCCATTTAAACGATAGCATTTATTATGCTATCCCGAATGACACGATTCATATATTGCTATTCCAAATATCTACAGCTTATTTTAATCATAATAAGAACTATATAGTCAAATATTGTTCCGGAAGTGTAGAATATAGATGCATCCAGAAATAGTTAAAATATTTATATGATCATTTTCTTGCCTTTAGGATGCATGGAGTTTTCCCTACGCCTTGGTCATTATATTTACTCCGCAAAATGCACTTGTGCAACAGAAGTTTTGGTTCTTCATCGAGATCAATTCGATAGGTTCTTTGAGAAGCGCTACCCTGAATCCATTCCAATGTTCCGAAAGGAAGCTGGACTTAGATTAAACTTGTACCTTGAGCGTATCCAAGAAGCTCCTTTGATGGAATATATCTTATTGCTGTTAGAAAATTCTTACGTATTGGATATGGTGAACAAGTCGAACGACAAGACTCTGACATTAAATGATTTAGCTCCCCCTGTTACTGCGGGCGCCAGACGCCAGGAGTCGCCTCAACGTTCGCCTCGGCCAATCAAAAAGGACACTGCTTATGGAATGCTGACGGACCAAATGCAGAGTCGTTACACTGATGGTAAAGCCTGCGAACCGGATTCAGAAACTAGAAGTTCAACTTTAGAGCTTCTAGAAATGCGAATCAAGAAATGGCTGGCGACGACTAGTGTTGGAATTGTGCCTAAAGCAGATGGCAGCAAGAGGAGGGCAAACAAGGGAAGGCTTCCACCGCTGAAAAAATTTCAAGTCAAAGTAAACGTTCATTCTTGTTAATGTTTTTTTTTGTCGTATAAAAGACCGCTTAAAACGGATATTATTTTTAAGAAAACCCCAATATGATTGCGTGTACTTAACGGGAAAGACAACTGTTGTTCGACCTAAACGTATTATTTTTATTGCATATTTTCAAAGACAAACATCTGTATTGCGTTTACATTCGAGTAAGCATAGTCGTTAATTAAGTAATTTAACAGGGGGGACTGACGTCATTGTTCGAAAACATGATCGGTCACAAGACTTAGTGTGTCCGTTTGCTTACGGGATGCATAAGAAGGCATCGGTAACCACACAGCATATACGCAAGCTTGGTCATCCAAGCACAATGTTAATCATTTGTATACATATAAAAATAGCTCTTTCAGTAACACATACGTAAATCATGTTTTCAGCTGATGCGCGGTTTTAAAAAATCAGGTTTTTAGTACCAGATCGATATGTACAAGCGGTTGTTTGTTGCTGTTGTTTAGCTTGGGGACGTCAGTTCCGCTTTTTAAATTAACTAATTAGCGGCTATGCTTATTCGATTGCAAGTGCAATACAGACGTTTGTCTGTGAAAATATGCAATAAAAAGAAAAAGGTTAAGACCAAAAAACAGTTGTCTTTTCCTTTAACATTCCTTTTCGATCCAACGGAAAATTAAACGAAATCTCTTTTCCTAGGAGAATCTCGTTAAAAGTCCCTATATTTAAACAAAAGACTACGTTAAACTAATTTGATATTTCGATAGGTAGAAATATTTGTTTTAATAGTCTCCCTTGTCTGATTCGATTGAAGATGTTAATTATAATACTACCGACGTGTCTAATTAACATTTGACACCATTAGCGCCGGTTCCATCTAAGAAATGATTTACTACCAGCCCGATTCACTCTAATTAGTTGTCCTGTGTTTGAATGTAATCGATGCACTATATGCCCGACAATGAGTTTCGACATGTTGACAAGGGAGATAATTTCATCTTGAAATAGGGACCTCTGTCGTTACAACACCCTTGAAAGCGGCGCTTTTAAATGACATCACACACATTTGCGACATAATTTAAAAGGCCAGGAATCTCGATCGTTTTGAAGCCAGGTGAACGCCTGCATCACCCCCTTTGCCACGCTTCCATATTATTAACCGTCACTGTCCTTTTTTCTTTTAACAGGATCTTTCCGAGGTGCCTCGTCCAGGAAACAAAGTGATAGCAGCTAATGTAAAGTAATTGGTTATCGACGGCTGGTGTCATCATTTGCAGATAGCCATAGTACCTTTTCATCATGTCCAGAACACCAGAGTTCGAGGGGGGGGGGGGGGGGGGTAAATCGAAACTTGATTGATTAATTGGCTTTTCACACAGTGTTCAAGGATATTTTGCTAAGGTATCGGCGAAGTATACATGTACTGAATAGCCTCATTAACAAACAGTACAATGTTATGCTATATTGTAAACGGAATGTTCCCCAGGGCAAAGTAAAGACGGTGTGCCCAGACTATGTTGGCTGGAAAAAACTTTGGGCAACCCGAAGGCGGACATTTGCAATACTCTGGGTGTTTGTCGTGTGGCAAAACTGCTGGTTCCACCATAGCCTAATCTTTTCGAGGATCGTCGTATCAAGTCCCTCTTCAAGTCTTACCTTGCCTGATCAGACAGACAAATCTGAGATAACTAGAGTGTACCGCAGCTACTTTCAAGCGACACCACACTTACCATATAGTAGTGCTCTACAAGTTGTCAAACAAAGTTTCTGATGTGAATAAAGCTAAACTGTAAACTATTCAAGTTTGTCTGTTACCAGGTAATGAAATAAAATATGTCATGGCCTGTATTTGATAAAATGTTTGATTGGATTTAACGCCGCGATAAAGGTAGACGGGCTTTAAGTTAACTTAGAGAACACAGACCGAAACAGATGCAACGATGCTGCCCAACAGAATATAACATCTTCGAGTTCATAAAACATATATATATAGACTGATTGATAATGAAATAGGCTTGGCTTCAGTAGAGAAGATAGATGAAGCTGGGAAAAGGCGAAGAGAGGCAACATGCTGCAACCAAACAGCTGCGACTGCAACCCTCTCTTCAGTCTTCGATCCATCGGTGTAGACAAATGAGTGGGTCTCGCAACTATTCCTTATCTCACCAAATCTCTGCTGTAAAAGAACCGGACATGGTTATGACTTCTTCCGGTCTTTGAGATCAAGGAGAAGCCTGGCTACATCAAAGGCAAAGAAGACGGCAATGCCACAGGTACAATGCCTTAAAAAACAACTGCAGCATTTGCTAGTTGTAGAATTACGCACAGCCAAAGTGAAACAATTTCCATGGGATTGTGATCAAACCAACCTGCAAGAACACAGCTGCATTTTTAGCAGGGTTATCAGCGTAGCCTTTTAACTTTGTAGCGTTTTTTTGATACACAGTTTTATTCTCTGGTGGTAAATGGTGTTATGCGGAACGCCCCAAGACAGCCGGAGGCCCTGCTGGTGGATAGGTCCAGCTTTGCCCTGTAGCAATGTAGTCACGTGCTGAGCCTTAGTCCATGTAACCACATTCCAATTTGGAACAAACTAGAGATCGGTATTGATGTAATAGAACAGATATGTCGGCACCCGATCTTCCCCATAAATACTGGATTTCTATGATATCCTGTTCAGGTGAGCAACAAAGCATTGGCGATACCTGCCGACCACTGGACATATGGATCAAAGAGCGCAGAACAAAGAGATCTCAATAAGTCCTTTCTGATCACCTGCACAAACTCATCTACGGCATGTGATAGACTGGAAGAATGTCAACACTGTCAATCAAAACTTATCACAACAGCGATAGTCACGAAAACCTATGTAGCAGATTAAGAAGTCATCTACATACAGAATGTATGTTTCCAAATAGTTCAGATCTGGTCTTTACAAGTTTACTTACTCAAATACAGAGCCTATAGGCGTTTCCTCCAGGACCATATCGTCTTTGGACTATGACTGTCGACTTTCATGCCCATTACGGGACTCCCTTTTTCCAAATATAGCAGAATATCTTAGCAATTTAGCGTAAGTCTTCCTTTCAGAGCTCGTTGAAAATATGCCTAAGTTAGTCTTTCATCTATATAAACTTTATATAAGTTAGCGTTTGAAAATAAGGATATAAAGAATAAATAAATGAGTATTCCGGCCACTTGAGTTCACATTAACTCACTTGAGGTTATATTCCTTTAACGCTCGATCACACCTTCACTTATAGGAAACTCCACCCCACCCAGTCACGATTGACACAGCGTATGTGGGTCTGTGACTTGATAGAAACGGTACAAATAAACTGCATGGTGTGGTAGAAAAGGGCTCTCAGATAAACAACATCGACACACAGCGAGCTACAACGTTCAGACTTTTTCTAACTATGCAAAAAGTAAGATTGAAATTGACATTAAAAATCAAAGTTAACCATATTTGTTTTATGTGGGGAAAATGATCCAAAAGCGGGTCTACGGATGTGCAGAACTCAAGAACTTACGGAGCCTAGGCGGCCCCTGGACCCTCGCCCAATTGTCGTTGTACTATTTCTAGGTGTCCCATTTAGCTTTTCACCGCAGACGGGCTGCACGCAAGGCATGGAGGTAAGACGGCGACCATTTTTAATCAAATGTTGGAGTCTGAAGATGTTTGAAACGAACTATCAAAACAAATACACGTGACTGTTGTGTGATAGAGCGTCGCTGGTAGCTGGTGTTTCTACGATTTTAGGTGTATGCTACCAATAGAAATCCAGCATTTGAGGTTTGGTCAGAATACAACTCAGCAAAGTTTTACCGCATGGTCTCTGTATAAGAGTCTATATATAGTGAGATACCACGGGAGGGACATAAAGCGTTTCTATAAGAGCTACATATATAATAGATCAGTATATAAACATATTTGTCTATTTTTTAACTGTACGGAAAAACGTGTTGCTTGTATCCACCGCGATTCGAACTCGGGTCTGGCAGGGCCGGTGCTTTTACCAATTGAGTTATAGAAACCCCTTTACTTGGATAAAAATTTGGAGTTGCTCTGCCGAAAGCCTTGGCAGCTCAGTCAGTTAGAGCGCTGGCCCTGTTAGTCAAAGACCTGTTCTGTCGTGCACCTCCGTAGCTTAGACTGTTAGAGCGCTAGCCCTGCTAGACAGATACCCGAGTTCGAATCCGGCAAGCACATTTTTTTCTTTTTCTACAACACAAATATATAGATGCATCCATCAGGTTTTTTGCATAAAGTTTTATTTTATTGCAATCAATCTTGGCACATGGCATTTATGATGAGATTATTCACGAAATCTGTCCCACATTGTGGATATGAGTTTGAGATGCATGAGCCACAAATACACTAGACACCATCTGAATATAAAAAACGTGACGTGACACGAATAAATTTCAATAAAAACAAATTTGTACACATACTGAATTAACAGAAGAAGAAATATTAACAATCAGATGCATATTTTTTGTTCGAGTTTTACATTTTTTAATTATGAAAATACCAGCTTCTTTCTTCTCCGTCTTTTCCTGAAAGGCAAAATGAGAAAAAATGAATTAAGAAAAAAGTTGATGGAATTAGTTGCATAATTAGTTTTGGTTTAACGTAGTTCTGTTTATTGTCCTTCTAAAAAAACACCTCACATGAAATATTTTCAGAATAAATCTCAGACAAATTAGAAAAATTGGAAATTGAAATTGTGAACAATTGTAATTTCCGGTGCAGTGTTACAGCTGTTCTAATATTTTTTGTGTACCGAAACCTGCAGCCAGAATGTAATGGACACAAATCTGCTGACATTGCAATAACATATATTAAATTACATCTCTGATTAAATCCGGAGATATTAAATCAATCCTTCCTTCATGTCAAGCTTGTAATCAATCTTGTTTTCAAACTGTTCCTCGTTAAGGCGCCTATAAAGCATTGCGTTACAGACGAGTTTTTTAAAAAAAAGAAATCATTAATTATTAATACTTTTTGTAACTTTATATGAAAATGTAAAGTCGCTATCAGACAAAGAATACTCACCTATCCTACAACACAACTGACAGAACACAGCGTCTACAATCAGTGAGAAAATCTATCGTTCACTGCAATGAGAACAAAGACATGTTTGCCAGTTTGATTGATTAGGGTTTAGCGTCATGCTCAAGGGTACTACTTATAGGACGACGAGTTGAACACTTCATACTTGAATGGAGCCGCCACTCAAACAAAAAACAACAACAACAACAACAACACTTCATACTTGAATGGAGCCGCCACTCAAACAAAAAAACACCAACAGCAACAACAACACTTCATACTATGTTTTACTAAATGCGAAGAAAAATCGGGAGGAAACTTCGTGTTTGGGGCCAGACATACCAGCTTGTGGGACCTAGGACAAACCACAGGCACACGACACAATCTAATATTGGGTCGCTAATTTAATATACAGTACATACAGGGAAGGTAAGAAACAAGCACTTTCAACAAAAGGCCAATATAAAAAAAATAATAAATACAATCCCGCTTTTAAACTTTACCGGACTTTTCCCACAGCTATTTAATGTCTATCCACACATATTTAAGTCCCGTAACTTCATTGAAAACTCAGTTAGCTTCTCTGTAGGCCCTATATACTCTTCAATTAGCGACCAAACATAACATTGCGTCGTGTGCCTATGACCAAACGAATCAGTGACCACTTAATTTAAAGAAATGTTGGCGCGTTTCAGTATCCTATAAACCCAGTAAACCCCCGGATACCCGTGAGCCAATGGCCTATTAGGCCTATTGGTAAATCCCATCCTGCTCGAAAACAACTATTACCTCCAAGATTTAGTAATGACGGCTTGTTAATGAACCAGCGCCATGTTGCGCAGTGATATCCGGTAGATTATGGCAAACTATGCTGTCATCGTCCGGCAAATTACAGCTGTATAAGTACACCAGGACTAGGAAATGATGCCCAACTAGCTGCTGATTAATTTACTTATTTGTTAGGTTACGTACAAGTTATTCTGAAAACATCATATTTTCCATTACATAACAGATTTACATATTTATAAGCAGTGTGGAGCATGGCCACGTGACATCGTGGAACGAATGCTGCCGTCAGCGTTATAAACTCTACATCATACTTGATGACCACAAAATGTTCTTTGCTAGTACTTACTCATGTAATTTGTTCTTTTCTCTTGGGAACATCCGGGGTCTTTCTACATAAAGTAAAACAATTCAACAAGATAAGATAAGATGCCAGGGAACGTTTGCCCACAACCAACCAACCAACCCACCAAACCCTCCCACCAACCCACCGACCCATCCATCCATACACCCACCCACCCACTCATCCATCCATCCATCCATCCATCCATCCATCCATCCATCCATCCACACACCGACTCATCCATCCATCCATCCATCCATCAATCCATCCATCCATCCATCCATCCATCCATCCATCCATCCATCCATCCATCCATCCATCCATCCATCCATCAACAAATCAATCAATCAATCAACCAATCATCTTTGTACATTAATTACCTGAATTAATTCTGATTTTGTATGTCACACTTACTTCGTTGAAGAATTGTATATTTGTTCTTATTGTTCTGTTACTTAAAGGCACTGTTTTTCTGAAGTTATTTTCCATTCGGACCTGGAGAGCATCTCGATCTACTTGATTCAATGAGCGAAGAACGGAAAGCTGAATCAGAAGAAAAAGTTCATATAATTTTTTTTATATAAAAATCTGCATCTTTACCACCAATAGTTTTAGTGAATTGAATTAAATTTCAGCTGAATTTATTCACCAATAAATAACATAGTACCAATTGCATGGATTTTTTTTTATCCCAAAAGAGAACGCGTAATGTATTACACTGATTCGTATTCATAGTATAGGGTGAAATATTGAATGTGGGAATCGTAAAGATAAAACTTTTCCCGGTAAATAAATAGAAATAAAAATATTGTTTTTGTAGAACATACACAAAGGTGAGTATGACTAGTTATCATCAGCTTTTGACCGTCTTTCCGAGGCAAGGCGAAAAAGGAGACTCTTTTCCCCTTACCTTGCCTTATGTAGACTGAAAAACATGAGCGAAAAGATGACTTTTCTCGACAACACCTTATCAGATTAGAGCTTCCATTTAAAAAAAAGAGGCGGTCTAAACACAGGACGACAAGCAGGCTACACATGCAATTTACAGGCACAATCGTAGTCCCATTAACGAGTCCTGACATCATCACAGACACGTTAATTGGCAATGGCTCTACGCTTGTTTGTTATCGAATTTGATGTGTAAACGACATTCTGATTGGCTGCTTGTTTCTACAAAAGTCCAATTAAACTTTTGCCAGGTTTTGGTCTCGAATTGCCGCACGGGAAGAAATGTGAAAGTCTCGTCGTACGCATTTTGACCCTTGCAATGGGAAGATGTCATTTGACAAGCACTCTTTCGGCGAGAAATACACATCAAACGTATGGTTTTGAGTTCCCGCGAACTAGATTGTATGCTTACATTGCCAAAGAATTTACACATAGTAGCTTATTGTAATGAAGTTCATATATATAGGTAGTAAATTTGACTTATTTAGGTAAGGCTTGTACGCAAGCTCCTGGTTTTATGCCCATTGACGTCTATAAAACAGCTCGATGTCAGTTCCGAACTGATGACATATTTAGAGCGGGTGGTAGGAAGGAGGTTGCAGTTGCCCTGGTGCTCTCAGAGCTTAACAGGAACAAGAAGTCGACATGTTTGTATTGTGCTTTGTGCTCATCCTGTATTATAGTCCCGTATTGTCTTTGCGTGTTGACAGTGGCGCCGAGGGTGGTTTCCTTCGCTCATTGGACTAGCTTGCTGTCATGTGAGTGAAATAACTTTAAGTACCGTGTAAAATCCCAATCAAACTAACAAACAAACGTTTTAGATACTACACTAAGTGTTTTCATCTGTGAAAAAAATTTATCAAATAAATTTTGGATTTAATTTGATATTTATTCACGATAATATAGATAAAGCATAATAGCAAAACACAAGGTAAATGTCATGGCGTGAATAAAACCCAAAGAGGGCTTGTTCTATCCAAAACAATTATATATAATTTGTTCAGTTGTAAATAATATATTAACTAGATTAATTATTGATACTGTTGGGGGACTATTTGCGGTATAATATATAGTAGTGAGTATGTAGTATTGGTAGTTTTTAATTAAATGAGAAGTGGCCAATGTGAATATGGAGTTATCGCAGTGGGGCGAATTGAAGTAAGTATAATTTTAATCTTGATTTAAAAAGTTATTTTGATTCAATAGCTCGAAAAGGTATTGGTAATTTGTTCGACACACTTTATTAAAATACAAGGGATACCATACCTGTTTTTTAGTGATAGTGATTGGTCGGTTCATGATGATCCACGTGACGACCTCTTGACATGGAGGAAAGGTCATTGAACCATCATAGGTCATATAAAATTGTGTGTTCGGTATTAGACGGTGAATTTGAAATGATTTCACCCGCTTCTTGTCACCTGAAACCCAAACATAAATTCAAAAACTGGACCGACGAGAAAATAAAACGAATACTTGAACCGTTTGTGATTATTTAATAACTGGAAAAAACTATAACACATCGATTAATTACAATATATTACAAGTACTCAATGAATGGCAGTGGAAGAAGTGTGTTGAACATAAACATGATTTTCGTGTGCACTCTTAAAAAAATAGGACTCTAATGGAGCCCTTTACGGTTAAACTAACATTTGAGGTTCTTAAGACAAGGCTGTGGTGGAACCCTTTATGGTTCTGCATGGAACCCTCAGATCAACTGTTCCAGGTATTTCTCCCTTTCTTCTTATATCAAAATTATTTTTTACACGTTAACAATCCTTTTATCTCAAGAACCCTCAAATAACCATAACATCAATAAAAGAGTCAACTTTAAACAAAAGGGGGGATAACTGTTGTACTAGAACTCCCGGAAGTAGTAATACATTATAGCGACTCAGTAGCTTTGTACAGTTTTATACGGTATAGTATGAGAGAGTGTGACTTGATGTGAAAATATACAACTTGTTAAAAAGTATTTTGAATTGTTTAATGTTCTACGCTAATTTGACTAAAATCAAATCAAACATGCTTTCCATGCTTCGACGGGAACATTTTGGACCTGATTATTTTAGCTTTATGCCTGGAATTACAATTTGTTTAAACGTAGATCACGGGATTATAACAACATTTTAGAGATAAAGATGACTTTAGCTTACCTTTAAATCTGATCAGTTTGGCCACCCTTGTAACCATGTTAAATTCACCTCTTGCTGTATCATTGGCCTGGAATATAGAAATTCAGAGCTCGGTTCTTAAAGGCTCAATGAATATGAGTTTGGTACTCAGTTTACGACAAGGCCATGGCCGTATAGCTCGTAAGAGTTGAAAAAAAAATATCACGTCAATAAAAATGTTAGTCGGGACGAGTAACTTACCTGAGCCAAGGGGAAGCCTTGATAATGTCCATACAAATGTTGGTTGGGCCGAGTAACTTACTTGCGCAAAGGAGAGGTCTTGGTCACGTCAATAAACATGTTAGTCGGGAAGAACAACATACCTAAGCCAAATAACTAGGCGAAGGAGAGTTCTTCATCATGTCAATAAAAATGTTAGTCGGGAAGAATAAGTTACCTGAGCCAAGGGAAAATCTTGATCACGTCAATAAAAATGTTAGTCGGAACGAGTAACTTACCTGGGTAAAGGAGAGGTCTTGATCACGTCAATAAAAATGTTAGTCGTAACGAGTAACTTACCTGGGTAAAGGAGAGGTCTTGATCACGTCAATAAAAATGTTAGTCGGAACGAGTAACTTACCTGGGTAAAGGAGAGGTCTTGATCACGTCAAT
>JARDVA010106439.1:0-11358 GCA_030265315.1 Mopalia swanii
TTTTTCGACCTAAACGTATTATTGTTATTGCATATTTTCAAAGATAAACATCTGTATTCCTCTTGCATTCGAGTAAGCATAACCGACCAATAGATAATTTAAGAGGTGGGACTGACGCCATTGTTTGAAAACACGCATGGTCACCAGTGTGTCCGTTTGCTTATGGATGCATTGGAAGGCATCTGTAACAACACGGTGAATACACAATCTTCTATGGCTCTCTTTGGAACCCTCACAATAACTGTTCCAAATATTTATCCCTTTCGTCTATACCAAAGAACCGTTTTTGTCGTAATGGTTTCATATAGAACCATCCTCTTTTCAGAAGAACCCTCAAACAATCATTATGTCTATGAGTGTAGAGGGAGTATTTACTATTTGGATAGTATACTGTCTTTGATTTGTTTTAGCATAAAGACCGATCGTCGGGCATCGTGATAGAAAATATTTCTAATGTTTGTACGTCCAAGAGCTGAATTATGGATGCATAGATATTTAAAGCAACCATCTGTTAAGTCTTTGGTCTGTGTCGGTCATTTGTGGAATTGAATAAAGCTAGTTGTGCTGGTATCATCGGGGACTGTTTTATGAGATTTCTTCCCGGTTTACAGCGTATTTAAGCAAGGAACAGGGTGAAATGGACAAACCGTCGCCATATAAGTGAAATACCATTGAGTACGACGTTAAACATACACAAACAAACAAACCAAAATGTGAAGTATATTAAAAACTCAGAATTAACTGCAGATATTCCTCCTGCATTTGGATCACCGTTGACGAATACCTAAGGCTTATTCCCATGGAATGCATTGGAAGGACGGCGAATTGTCCACTTCACACAGTTCCTTGACAAATTATGGCGGAAAACTGGGAAGAAACATCGTAAAAAACACCTCGCGTTTTCCGGCGCCACATGGTGTGACTCACTCCTGTACCTGATGGTCGACAGACGGACTCGACCCGGCGAACAGTACATCGAAGTAGGTTTATTAAGCTCACACGCTAACCATTAAGCCACGGTTGCGGGCCCTCAGGTTTTTTTTAACCCGATCTATGTGTATAACACAATCTTAATTTTATGAATGCTTTATAAAAAATGTATTTATTTAAGGAATAATTTGAAGGCATACTTTTAAAGTAAGTATATTTAAACTTATATAAAACACTGTCCTTCTTAGTTTAATTTATCACAGTTAATGATGCTACTTGTTAGGATAACCGTTTAAAAATATATGACATATTCACAACTTGTCTAAATATTCACTCTACAGCTTTACTGAATGTCAGCAAACATTGACTAATCCACCAGTCGTTTAAGATCTGAAATCTGCTTTAATATACCATACATTTACTTCAGGCATTTAAAAATTGAATACGCTGCAGAAGTTCAAGTGTTTGTTTGGAGCGCGGTATGTGTTTCTCCCAAGTATGATTCTGATTGGATCCCCATTGACCAATCAGAAAGGACCACGTATGAGTTTAACTATACCACGTGCAACACTACTCGCCATGTTGATGTTCAGCTGAAGGCAACTGATGGAGTGAACATGGGTAATGAGCATTACAGAAAATACCAAATTTAAACATAAAATAACAAGGTATACTTTAATGAATACAATAAGTGGAACCATTGTAGGTATCATTGTGTGATTTCGAGGGCTTAAAACCATACCCTCTTGTATGTTCAAAAATGGCATTTAAAGATAATGTCCAAACGTTTTATCTTAGCTGTAGAATCATTATATGACGTATTAAAGTAGTTTTAAAGAGTTTCTTACTAACACTTTGTCAAAATTATGTATGGGTCTTCTTCTCAATGACCCTGGGTGGTTAAAGAAAATAGCCAAAAATGGGCATGGCAAGATCTGGTTTTAGACCCTCGTTATACACCACTAAACATTTAAAAGATACGTAAATTTAAAAATGTTCGTATATATAAACTATATCGATTCCTGCTGTAGGCAAGCACATTTTTCTCTCTTCATTTTATCCTGTATATGTAGATATATGAGAATACTATTATAAAGATTAATTCTTATTTTTACTCCACTGCCACTTAAACTGTACTCAGCCTGAAAAGTT
The DNA here is from genome assembly GCA_030265315.1 of Mopalia swanii. Lineage (NCBI taxonomy): Eukaryota > Metazoa > Mollusca > Polyplacophora > Chitonida > Mopaliidae > Mopalia > Mopalia swanii. The sequence continues at coordinate 2,083 of JARDVA010106439.1, forward strand.
ATGGTGGTACTAACGAAAAACGTCTTAATTCTTTCTTTTTAGAAAAATAAGGAAAACTCCTGTTACTGTGTAATACTTGAAACTTTCCAAATTGATTGAGCATGGGCGTTAATATATATTGCATACCGGCTCGTCCATTTTTTCTTTGCAACATAGATAGAATGTTCATGTTTAAACTCTGGTGTGTTTCAATCGAACTTCGTTATATACACGTAGATTTTATATATAATATATTTTTGTTATAAAGAATAAAATGTTGCCCATCTCCACTGTGATTCGAATTATATATATTCCTCACCTGACCGACTTGAACTGTATCCATTGACCACTTGTTTAAACAGGCAAACAACAACTTGGACACATCAGAAATAATAAAGGGCTTGAACAGTTGAAGTCATTACAACATAACCAAAAGTATTCAATATTTGTAGAGCATTAAATATACTATAAAGAATTTTTGAACGATTGTTATGTTAATCTGCAAGTTGACAATATGGTAATACTACAACCGTTCTTTTCCAGGGTTTGTTTTCCAAGGAACAGGTATGTGTCAGTCTACAGGACATAGGACGTCATATGATAAGGCTGGGGGTGTCGTGTTCGCTCACACACATAATGAAGTCCGTCTGTGGCTGCTGGCGCCTGGTCCGAGTACAGGTACCATCACCGTTCATGGCTGGGGAGGAGGGACAAATCAACAACAAAGCTCTACAGCTGACATGCGCGTCCGTGTATGGTGTGAAAACACTTCAGGTTCACCGTTATGTCAGCAGCCTTATTCTAAACAATGGCATGCTCGTAAAGGTTACACAGCACTACAGCAGCCATTAGTGATATTGAGATCAATGACAGCTTCTCTTGCTAGATGTGGCGTATTTTGTTTACAGGAGAGAATGTGTACAGCCTTGTCAAACGTTTGGGGTATTTGTACACTGTATGGAGATTTTCAGTTGGGTGGTATTATACCTGAGCAACCTAACATAACTGAACTGTATCAATTGAGCCATCCATCTTTCTGTGGAGCGTGAAGTCACTGGCGGTAAAATGATAGCTTGTCGTTTTATAATAAAACCACTAGAAGATGTTACCGATCTTACAATTAATTATATTTGACAAATCGTTTACCACAGTTCCATTGCGCGTTCAAGTTTGTGAATCATAGCATGTTATAACAAATAATCTTTGTATTTCCAGTCTGAATAAAATCGAAGAAAAAAAACTGCGTTTAGAGGTGGTTTCATCATACACTAAAAACACTGATCTATCAAGATCACCAATGACATACGTGTTTTCCAAGATTTTCTTAGGGCAAATGTGTTAAGAATTCGTCTGACAAATCGTGTAATCTTGCATTTAATTGGACGTTGAACCAGTTACCTGTCTCATTCGACAGCGACCTTTCGCGAACCCGGCAATGTGTGGAGTCTGAGGGCTCTTTGGTATAAGATCATACAATTTCTAAATATTATATTATTATCCTCCACTACGAAGTAGCCGTTTGTCCGTAAATTTGTTCGTCATATTTCCGTGGATATTTCAAGAAGCGTTTAATATTTTAAAACCAAAGTTTTTATGTTCTTCAATCAGAAATTGAAGTGAGGCATCTCACTATTTTTACATTTCTACAAATCATAACTACTTTGCATCTTGTAATTTTCTTTCGTTATTTCTAACTAACTAGTTATGCCGTACGCATAACTAATACTATAAGACAATTATCTATAGGTGAAAGGGTTTAGGTTTGCCATGCTTAGCTTTCCACAGCCAATCGCGAGCACGATTGAATATTTTTCCAGCAATTGTTTAGTAGGTTTCAACCGGCTATTTAAGTGGTGTATTTTGCTATTTCGCATTTCCAGAGTGCACAACTAATTCTAATGTTAAAGTTTCTAGGTCAAAGGGGCTATTTTTTGTGTTTCCGAACTTAACTCGACAACCGTTGAACATTTGTTTTCAGACATGGAATTCGACAATCTACTGGATAAAGTTACTCTTACAGAGGGCACAACAACTGTGTAGCTCTTAAAAGCTTTTGAAAAAAAGAGCTTGTAAATATAGCCAAATTCATGATGTGGAATGGTTTCCCATCTCGAATCCGTAATGGATTGGTCAACATTTGTAGTCAACCAACGAAACCAATAAACGATACTTCTTATATCCCCCTTATTTTTCATCCGACTGAAATATATCGGAAGACACAGAATATTAAAAAGTCACGAAAATGCCTTCCAAAACCTGTAAACATTGTAGTAATTGGTTCCTCTGCCAGATCAATATCCAATGGAAGATTTTTTTCAAAATAACTTGTAATCTTGTTTACAGATTTACAGGTCATTAATTAAGGGAACAAATAAACATCGAAAACGCGGAAAGTGATATTAATACGAACATACATGACTGCGAATGATGAAAATATATGATAGATTTTGCTCCTCTACCGATCGAGGAAACAGTGTTTTTAGGCAATGTGCAAACAGCCTCATTCTTCAAAACACCAGAATTATTGATAAAACTAATCACGTGTCAACCTTACTCCTGAAAGAAGTCCATCTAATCCATAAACTAAATCGTATGTTAAACCATTGCCTGAAAGCTTGCAAACAATTAGCTTTATTTGCTTAGTGTCTAAATTTACAATGTGTCGGTCATCATTCTCTAATTAAGTTTACTATGCAGGTCCTTAATAAATAAGTGTTTTTAACCTTTACCCTTCCTCCGATCCCCCCACCATGTACAACTTTACACCCTTTAACCCTTTGCCTCCATCCAGCAGCTAGACACTGGGGCACAGGTGACATATCAATGTCATCACAATCCCACCAAGAGCAGCTAAACTTATAAACATCATAGTTTCAGGACTCTGTGGGACTTGGGTCTTTTGTGTTTGTTCAGCTTACGGACGTGTTATTTTGAGATCAAAATGAGTCTTTTATTCTTCGGCAAAACATTTATACTATTGTACAAAACATTAACTAAATGGGTCAACTGAACGCCATGGCATGCACTAGGTCACACTTTCCTAGCAATTCACTAGTGAAACATGTATAAAGCGCAGGAAATAATACTATGACAGAAAATAGTGTTAATTCACAATCATTATTGATCACTGATAAAAATTGTGCTATTTAATGGCATTACTATCATTTAAGATTTCACTTTACTGATTTAAAGATATACTTTTGATAAGTTTCTAGTGAAGTGACATCTTCGGTCAACCCGTACTTGTTTTTATAATATATCTATTATAAAAACAAGTACGGGTTGATCTTAATCTAAATATTAATTTGTTTCTATAAATCACTTATTGGATTTACTTGCAGGATTTACTCTTTGATTTCTTGCTTTACAAAGTACATGCAAATAATTAAAAAGCTTTTCAACGAAAAACAACAACTAATGAGTTTATTGAACGACTTGAAAGAGATATTATGGCATACATTAACATTTTAGTTATATGGTTTACGGACTTTGTCACAAGATTGAACTCAGTTTGACTTTGTTGGTTGCTGCAAAACTTTGAAACGTTCAAGGGAAAAAAATATTAAAGATATAACTCTAATGGTACTTTACCTCTAGTCATATACTCTTTGAATAAAAGAGACATTCTCATTTCTGAAAAGATTTTAAGTATCGCAGAATATATTGATAGTTTAGGCAACATGAACAAATGGCCTTAGTGCTAAACGAACTTCGATAACTTTTAGTGTTCTATAGGCTGATTTCCATCAACAAGGAGCACTTCAGTCTGAGATAATCAATCCGTTCAGTCTGATCATGAATAAGTTCTTCGGAGCTGTCTGGAGCTTTATGTAAGAGTCAGATATTTCCGTCTTAAGCTCTCCATTATCAACGATCCTGCACACATGGCACAGGATCTCTCGAACCCGGTCTGACGACGAAAATGTATCTCTATGACCCACTCAAGGATATTTGGCAATTGATAATAAAAGTCAAAAGGAACAGTACTTCACTTACATGATCCCCTGTCGACAATGTGTACCACGCTGACTGGCGTATATCCAGTTTTTGTAATAACAAAAATAATAAACAATAATTAAAAAATATTGGTAGCGTTAACGTAGGCCTACACTATCTCTATTTGTTGCTGCTTTTCTAAGTGGCTCACTACATTACACAGAACTCTTTATTTATCTCAGTATTTAATACTTTCATAAGAAATATGTTAATAGCATAGCTGCTTGGACAAAAACTAGAATACAGGGGGAAATTAAACCAACCTGTGTTTCAATTTCAAGAAAGTCGAAGGAATTGTTTTGTTGATCTGAGGAATTGTATTGAGAAGGTAGGATTGATATTATGGAGAAAAGATGAAAGAAAACACATTATTAAGTTAACTTCAAAGATCATTCTGTGAATGAGACCGAACAATGCTATACTTCAAATGATGAATGGTGAATGGTGCAGTTAGGTTTCCAAAAAAAGGATCACATGGGTGGTTTATAATTAGATTTTTTATTTTATTTTCAAACAGTTGTTCACTGTATTCCTGGAAATGATTATAAATGTAAACTTACCCTACTGCCTTGCGTTGAACTTATACCAACATGTGTTTAACTTCAAAACCTATAATTTCTAATGAAGCTGTATCAATCCTTACGACTTTACGTAAATTGAGTATAAGCGGCAATAGTAATCCCTCTGTCACCATGCTCTCTGACAAGAAACCAACCATCTCGAACATTTGATGATGTGGATATATTATAAGATTACCATGTACATGGGCGAGTAACGAGCTTACCAAGCTTGCCCAATAATGGTACGCTTTATCTCCTGTAAAGGATGTTTAGTTTATTACCGTACGTGAATACCAATTCGATCTGTTACAACCCATAACTAACATTCTGATCTCTAGTTTTGTCATATATTCATGCGATTTTGATTCAATGTGATATCCCATTGTGAACCCATGTGTATTGGTATAGTTTATATCTGAAATGCGTAAATCACGTTCTAGGCTCCAATGGTCGATATCCTTTTGTTACAGTATTGGATGAGAGATTACTTCTAACTTTGTTAAATGTTTTTGTCAATAGTGTTTCTATCGAATGAGGAAGAGCATACAACATAAACACCAGGCATTAAGTCACATTACAACTGTACATGTACGTGCTTGTCATTATACATAAAGTAGTCTATTGTTAAGATGGATAACAATGGTTAATTGGATTAACGATTATTCGTTACTTGTTTATGTAAGTTTATCAACAATGTTTCTGTCGAATGAGTCGGAGGCATACATCTGATGCAGGAAGCGTTGTGATACGAAACAACTCTCGAAGCACTGAGCCTTTGGTTTATTACGCCCTGGGCTTGTCATTATAAATAAAGTAGTCTATTTTTAACATGAATGACAATGAGATGAGGAGTGTTATCGTATCACAGTTAACGGATACACGGTGCTTAGGCTTGTCACATCTTGACACTCTTAAGCTTGAACTCAAACGGAATCGATTCCATACAGACATTGAGATCAACAGCCCAATGTCAGTTTACATAAGAAAAAACAACAAAGGAGCTTAATTGTAGTACGGATCCATAAATCTATCACAAACTATTTATCTCTGTCAGAACCTTTGGGACGTTGACACAGAGAGGAAATGTAAGGGCAGAGCTGTGGAAAGAAAACTAAACATGCTAGCGTCTGTGTGTTTTCTCTAACTGGACTTGGAGAGCTCTAGACGTCGAGTGTACTAGGAAACATAGGGGTATGCATAATGGCGTCTTTAAAAACTATTTCGTTATAACTTTTACGTTGTAAATTTTTGACAATGTTATGCTAAGATATCAGTCGCAATGAGGTTATATTGGTAAATCACAGGGGGACCCACCAAATAGACTGAATCTATTTAGTAGCTAACAGTATAAAACTCACTTGAAAGCTTATACCTAGGGCCACATTTAATGAGCAATGTAACATTTGACGAGGGACAGTCGCCCAAATATCTGAGAAACCACATCAAAGTCGTCCCGTGATACTGGAAAAAATACTCACATGAAATCTTATACCTAGGGTCACATTTTACGAACAATGTATTTAAGGGCGAGCAGTCGTCACAAATACTCCACAGTTGGTATGAATTGTAATCTTCCCATACACCAAGATGAAATCCGGGTTTTCAGATTTTTATCTGGCATTTGAGGACAAAAAGTTATTATTTAAATATAATCTCCACGATTCTGGGCTCTGTGAAGAATGCTTTGAAGCAGATCCCGCCTAGCGCAGCTAGACTTATAAACATCATAGTTTCAGCTTACGGACGTGTTATTTTGAGATCAAAATGAGTCTTTTGTTCTTTGGCAAAACATTTTATACTATTGTACTAAACATTTAACTGAATGGGTCCAACTGAACGCCACGAGGTCACACTTTCCTAGCAATTCACTAGTAAAACGTGAATAAAGTACAGGAAATAATGCCATGACAGAAAATAGTGTTAATTCACAATCATTATTGATCACTGATAAAAAAAATTATGCTATTTAATGACATTACTTTCATTTAAGACTTCACTTTACGGATTTAAAGAAATTTCTTTTGATAAGATCCTAGTGGAGTGCCATCTTCCGTCAACCCGTACTTGTTTTTATAACAGATATATTATAAAAACAAGTACGGGTTGACGGAGGATGGCACTCCACTAGGATCTTCATCTTAATATTAATTTGTTTCTATACATCACTTATTGAATTTTTTTGCAGGATTAACTTTTTGATTTCTTACATTATAAAGTACATGCAAACAAATAAAAAGTTTTTCAACGAAAAACAACTCTAAATGAGTTAATTGAACGACTTTAAAGAGATATTATGGCATACATTAACATAGCGGCTCATTTTAGTTATCCAGTTTACGGACTTTGTCACAAGATTGAACTCAGTTTGACTTTGTTGGTTGCTGCAAAACGTTGAAACGTTCAAGAGAAAACATTTATTAAAGATATAACTCTAATGGTACTTTACCTCAAGTCATATACTCTTGGAATAAAAGAGACATTCTCATTTCTGCATTTAGTGAACAAATGAAAAGAGTTTAAGTATCGCCGAATATATTGATAGTTTAGGGAATATGGACAAATGGCCTTGGTGCTAAACGGACTTCGATAACTTTTAGTGTTCTATAGGCTAATTTCCATCAACAAGGAGCACTTCAGTCTGAGATAATAAATCCGTTCAGTCTGATCATGAATATCAAGTTCTTCCGAGCTGCCTGGAGCTTTGTGTAAGGGACAGATATTTCCGTATTAAGCTCTCCATTATCACCGATCCCTGCACACACGGCTCAGGATCTCTCATGACGACGAAAATGAATCCCTATGTCTGCACTCAAGGATATTTGGCCATTGATACATTTTTGTAACAAGCGTAAACGTAGGCCTACACTATCTTTATTTGTTGCAGCCTGTCTCAGTGGCTCACTACATTACACAGAACTCTTTATTTATAATAATTTATCACAGTATTTAATAATTTCATAAGAAATATGTAAATAGCATAGTTGCCAGTTTGGACAAAAACTATAATACAGTGACAGATTAGGATATAAAACCAACCTGTGTTGCAATTTCAAGAAAGTCAAAGGAATTGTTTTGTTGAGCTGAGGTATTGTAATCAGAAGGTATAGGATTGATATTATGGAGAAAAGATGAAAGAAAACACATTATCAAGTAAACTGCAAAGATCATTCTGTGAATGACACCGAAAAATACTGTACTTCCAATGAAGAATGGTGCAGTTTGGTTTCCAATAATAGGATCAAATGGGTGGTTAACAATTCAATTTTTTATTTTATTTTCAAACCGTCTCACTGTATTCCTGGAAATGATTATAAATGTAAACTTACCCTACTGCCTTGCGTTGAATTTATACCAAAATGTGTTTAACTTCACAACCTATAAGTTCTAATGAAGCTGTATCAATCTTTACGATTATACGTAAATTGAGTACAAGCTGCAATAGTAATCCTCCTGTCCACATGCTCTCTGACAAGAAACAAACCAGCTCGAACATGAAATGATGTGGATATAGTATAAGATTAACATATACATGGACGAGTAACGAGCTTGCCCAATAATGGTACGCTTGATCTCCTATAAAGGATGCTTAGCTCATTGCCGATGAATACAAATTCGATCTGTTACAACCCATAACTAACATTATGATCTCTAGTTTTGTCATATATTTATGCGATATTGATTCAATGTGATATCCCCTTGTGAACTCATGCGTATTGGTATAGTTTATATCTGAAATGTGTAAATCACGTTATAGGCTCCAGTGGTCGATATAGTTTTGTATTGGATGAGAGATTATTTGTAACTTTGTTAAATTTATTTGTCAATAGTGTTTCTATCGAATGAGGAAGAGCATACAACATAGACGGAAATATACAGAGAGGAAATATAAGAGCAGAGCTGTGGTTAAAAAAATTCGACCGTCGGTGAGTTTTCTCTAATTCGACTGGAATGCTCTAGACGTCGAGTGTAATAAAAAATATAGAAGTATGAATAATGGCGTCTTTAAAAACTATTTCTTTATCACGTTAGCGGTGTAAATTCTATACTCTGTGTTTGTGAAAATATCATGCGAAGATATCAGTCGCAATGAGGTAATATTGGTGAATCACAGATTCTATAGACTGAATCTATTTACTAGTATTAGCATTCGGTTATTTACCGATTTCAGACATGTATGCAAAATAAGGGTGCATAATTTGCATAATGCATTTAACAGATTTGTATAACTCTTTCTGGCATGTATAAGAAAAATGTTTGGTTGACTCTAGTGCCAACTGCTCGCTGTTAGGATAATGAACAATTGTATTGTTTTTATTTTACTTATGTACAATTTTTTTCCACATATGTGAAATTCATTATTAATTATGTTGAAAAGATTTTCACATGTGTTATTCTTAATCAGTATCATGTAAAATAAATAATTAAGTTTACATATGTGAAACAGAAAAGATATATCACATATATATGTGATATTTGTTTCCACATATGAAAAATTAATTATTTATTTTGTGGAATATGTGAAAAGTATTTCACATTTGTGAAACAGAATTCAACATATGCAGAATAAAAATAGAATGAATAAACGCCAGTGCAAATTATGCTCTTTAATGGTACTTCGAGATGTCATTAAACACTTCAGTTTACGGATCTGGCTGAAGGGCCATCGATATGATGCTTCCAGTCACCTTTTAAAAATCAGTTAACTTCGTTAGCGTTATAAAAGATATACCAAAATTTGACA
>JARDVA010106550.1:0-11358 GCA_030265315.1 Mopalia swanii
ACTGGCTTTACTTTCACCGTGGTACAACGCGAAATATCGCCGAGGGCGAGATTTCATTTTTTGGGTTCCCGTTGCCTTTCCCTTATATGTTAGTCCCAGGTTCTACGTCAATCCAAATTGATTTGTTATACTGTTTGACCAATAACCATGTTAACTGGTTACTCTCTGTATTGGGATAGACAAGGCCATCGTGCTTTATGCCCGTCTATATAATTATACACATTTATCATGTTTTCAATAATGGTTAATTTCGGATGACTAAAATCAAATCAGATCAATTCCAATAAAGTCGAAAACTCCCATCTGAAGTAGAACAAAAACACACCTATTGGCAGGAAAAATTCAAAACCACGAATGACAATGTCACTATAATATTGTGCTTACACTACTAAGAATGTGACGAGATATTACCATAAGTAGACCAGAATTCTACCATAATGAGACCAGAATTCTACCATAAGTAGACCAGAATGTTACCATAAGTAGACCAGAATGTTACCATAAGTAGACCAGAATTCTACCATAATGAGACCAGAATGTTACCATTATTACACCAGAATGCTGATTTGATATTGTTTTCTTATTATTTGTATAAATACGCCCTTCCTTTCTTCAAAGGCTCAGCCGCCTGTGAATGAATACATCTGATTATATTGAGTGCTATGTATATATGTTGTAGTTCTTTTATTTTTTATTTTTTGTTGTAAAATAGTTTGCTCAAACTATTTTAAATTTTCAACTAATCACCGGTCTTAAAGCGTAACTTATCTCATCAATGTTATCCTAAATGGGATAGAACAAGTCCCTCATTGGGACTTTATTCCCGCTATGTCATGCTTCTGTAATTGATTTTCCTGCTTCTTTCTATCTATATGGTTAATAAAAATCCAAACCAATGAGACCAGAATGTAACCATAATGAGATCACATCGCACCAGAATGTGGCCATAATATATTATCAGAGCGGACCAGGGTGTGACCATAATGTGATGAGAGCGAACTAAGGTGTGACCATAATGTGATGAGAACGAACTAAGGTGTGACCATAATGGGATGAGAATGAACTAAGGTGTAACCATAAAGCGATGAGAACGGACCAGTGTGTAACCATAATGGGATCACAACGCACCAGAATGTGACCATAATATTATCAGAGCGGACTGGTGTGACCATAATGTGATGAGAACGATCTAAGGTGTGACCATAATGTGGTGAGAACGAACTAAGGTGTGACCATAATGGGATGAGAACGAACTAAGGTGTGACCATAATGGGATGAGAACGGACCAGGGTGTGACCATAATGTGATGAGAACGGACCAAGGTGTGACCATAATGTGATGAGAACGGACCAGGGTGTGACCATAATGGGATGAGAATGGACCAGGGTGTGATCATAATGGAATGAGAACGGACCAGAATGTGATCATAATGTGATGAGAACAGGCCAGAGCGTGACCATAATGTGATGAGAAAGGATCAGAATGTGATCAGAATGTGATGAGAACGGATCAGTGAGTGACCATAATGAGATGAGAACGGACCAGAGTATGACGATAATGTGATGAGAACGGACAACAATGTGACCATAATGTGATGAGAGCGCACCAGAGTGTGACCATAATGAAATGAGAACGGACAACAATGTGACCATAATGTGATGAGAACGGACCAGAGTGTGAACATAATGAAATGAGAACGGACCAGAGTGAGACCATATTATGATGATAACGGACAACAGTGTGACCATAATGGGATGAAAACGGATCAACGTGTGTGTTTTTAGCTTGTCAAAAACGAAATATTTTTAAAGTAGATTGAAACGATGTAATCATTACCTTATAAAGCCAGATGAATTCTCAAGTTCCATACTTAAAAACCACATTATGTGACATATCCTTATATCAGCCTAAAAGACATCAGAATTTATGCTTTAAAACTTACACAATACAATTCTGTCTACAAACGCCAATGGCCCATATTATAGTGTTGAGAGCAACCGTTCCTTAATATTTTTGATGTTCGAAATTCTCTTTCAAATAAGTTAAAAACATATTTTAGTCTACAGAAGTAAAACAGATAGGCACATATGATTGACAGCGTTCTACAAATCTTAAAATGAACTCCACATCTGAAAAATATACCTTAATTATACGCATTTGAAAATCATTTATTATATAATACTAAACATCTTTAAAAAAAACAAATCCCTTATTTAAAAAAAAAATGTAAATAATTATTACGGCAAACACAATTGTCGTTCATGTATGTAGATGGAAGAGAGAAGTGATAGAACGAAATGTATGCTCGACTCTATCGAAGAACCTTTGATGTATACGCTGGTATCATCAATAATATTAACACAGACTAGACGTATCGGTTGTGTTTCTGCTCTAGGGCGATTTTGCTTTATATACCTCACATATAAAAGACTTGATATTTCAATAATTGACTAGATGGATGATATATTGATTGTGTACTCATTCTTGACATTGTACGCCTCAGCATTAGCCTCCGGTATCTGCTGAAAATGTCATTCATTTCATTAAAACGTTCATGGTTTGTGTTCTATTAGTTTAGCAAACAGCTTATTTTCTTGCACAAAAGTGAAGAAATTAATGTAGGACCCACTCAGTAACGGCTATGTGGAAAACGAATTCAGAGTTGAAATTGAGACGGCCGTGTCCACAATCGTGGCCTCCATTACGAATTTGCCTCCAAAACCGGGTCTTCGTTCTTTATTTGTCTAAAATGGCCTTGATTTCGTGGCAGTAGATGATAATTTCTTTTTCTCTCTTTCTCCTATTTTCTCACAAAATTAGTCAACTATTAGTGGATTCATTGATTTGCCTTATCCATATATATTATAATCTTTACTATAGCATACAAATTCCATCTATACAAATAATTGTTTCGTTTGAAACTTATTCTTAATTTAATCGACCTTGGGCGTAAATTGGCTTTATGTTCAATATGATCACTGTCAGGAAAAGGAAGGTGTGAATACAATCAAAGTAAATTTTTAAATTATGACCCCAAAAGTTGGCTGTATTACTTATCTATAACAGAATCGGTACAGCTGTACGAAGCCTATATGTCTATGTTTTTATGCCAAGCTTTTGTTACAGAAAGTATGACCTGTATATAGGGCAATACATCATATCACTATAGCCACTTATAATTCCGTGCAAACCCAGTATAACATGGGTGTATTATTACCTTAGACTTACAACTAACAGCTGTTATTGTACAGACCTCAACATACATGTCACTATCCAAGCTTGCACATATCTATCTATTTTGTGGAGCAAAGTTCAATTAAGTCCACATGCAACTGTAACAGCTGGGATAGGGATCTGAAGCCCGGCCTTAGCCAGGCCCAATCCACATAGAATCAGCTATTCAGTATTGTTCTCATCCGTCCGTTTCCGTAAAGAGTCCGGAAAACTGGTGAGATTGACAGATATCATTGCCACTTTTTTCTCCGTGAATACAAGGTTTTTTCTAGTCCAACATTAGATCATTTTTGGACCCAAATGCACTTTCTCTGAGTTATAATAATACTTTCTACGGAATAAAAGATAGTAGTTTATATGTACCTAAGTCTTTTTATTTCTGAAAGCAGCTGTAAAATGGAAATATTAAAGAGTTCAATCATTCTTCACTTACAATCCGGGTTAGCATCTCGCCAGTTCACGCGCTCTGCGAGAGAGTTCGATATTTTATCGTCAATTCGAAATTTAAGCTTACTGTAAGATATCCCTGTATCCCTATAATCCCAAGTTACAGTCACGGCTTAACACACAGCTTAATTTGAGAAGGCCGCTTCGAGAAGACGGGGTGGCTGAATGGTCTAGGTGGTCGGCATTTACTGCTGGCAATTCGGTGCCTAACTGAGGGTGGTGAGGTGGCTTAATGGTCTAGGTGGCCGGCATTTACTGCTAGCAATTCGGTGCCTAACTCTGATGGTGGTGGGGTGGCTTAATGGTCTAAGTGGCCCCAATTCACTGCTGGCGATTCGGTGCCTACCTCTGAGGTTCGTGGATTCGATTCCCGGACGGGTTTCAACCCTAACTAGAATCTGTTCAAACAAATAAAGTGGTATTCCAAAATAAAGAAAATACTGTTACTCTTCACTTGCTAAGACACACAAATTATTCAAAGTTCAATAAAGGCCACATACAACTGTAACAGTCACGGTTCTATGCCTGGAAATGGCCAAATTGCCCCCACCGCACCGCATGTGCGTCAGTTCAATAAAATTTACTTTCACCGCAACGCATGTGCGTCAGTTCAATAAAATTTACTTTCACCGCACCGCATGTGCGTCAGTTCAAAAATATTTACTTTCATACGCACCGCATGTGCGTCAGTTCAATAAAATTTACTTTCACGCACCGCATGTGCGTCAGTTCAATAACATTCACTTTCACGGGCCTATCCGTCATGTAAGATATAACGTGATTTTTCTAGTTCTGGGTTAGGGTTAATACTAAACCTAAACCTAACCTTAAAACTAACCGTTATACTAGCTTTAAACGACAATACGAAACCTAAACCGTAACCTGACTCTAACAATAACCCTTAACCTGACATTCACGTCATATCTTACACGACGGACTGACCCTTTCACCGTAACGCTTGTGCGTTTGTTCTATAATATTCATTTCCACCGTATCGCATCTGCGTCATTCGTGACATTCACTTACACCGTACCGCATATACGTCATTCATGACATTCACTGTGACCATACCGCATATGCGTCTGTTCTATAATATTCATTTCCACCGTACCACATGTGCGTCAGTTCATTAACATTCACTTTCACCTTACCGCATATGCGTCAGTTCCATAAAGAATAGTTCATGACGGAGAGTAACCGATACATTATTGTCGTTGCCTGGTGGTTTTATCTGAATATATCCCAAGTTTTCTAGGTATATTTACATTTTTAGTGGAAATTAGTTACACTCATTTAAAAAGAGATATTTTTTGTAATAGTATTTCTTTGTATACTTTACCCTCAGATTATCCAATGCTGGGCAAATTAGAATAAAATGGTTTTCGTCTTCCATGCTCTGATAACTACAGTTAATAGGCCAACACAATCTGTCCGAGCGAGGGACGTTGTCGTCATTCTATGCTCCAATGAAAGGCCGTGCGCAGATATACCCTAAAGCGTTACAACACTGTGGAATTGTGCGCATACATAATGTTGTAAGGAGAATTGTGATGACACTGAGTCTCCTATATGTTTGCAGATGAATCATTTATACATTGTCACTCAAACACTTTGCGTCATCAACGAAAAGAGCTATCACAGAATCCGTACTCACACAGCTGGGTAAGTCATTTATAAATAATAGGAACATAAGATGCCCTATAATTGACCCTTGTAGGACCCCTGATATAACCTCGCACCAGGCGAGGAGAGCCATCTAAAACCACCCATTGTGTGCGGTTGCGCAAGAAGGCAACGAGCCAATATGTTGGAACATCCGTCGAAACTTTCCGCACCGGTAGGCCTACAGTTATCTCAAAAACGTGTAATGTAACCCGCCGGATGTTTTGAGCGCATGCGTGGAAATTAACCAAACTACTCCGCGTATTTATACCCCCCAAACACACCAATCAAGCCAGTTTCTTGGGTAAAATCACATTTTAACAAAACACCGTCCCTTTCTTATATATGACTTATTGTATATAATTCAAGTTTTATTCTCTGTAAGTAATTTATTAATAGTTTAGCTCCAATGACGGCATCATATCATCACAAGGATAGCTTTCAGTCATAAACAATAAACACATAGATAAGTGGGCTATCTATAACACTGCTAAGATTCTTTACTCGGACATACATCCACAATCAGAAGCTCGTGATTCCCAGGTTCAGGGTCTTCTTGTATTCCAGAGAACCGCATTATCACGAACTCCCAGTAAAACACCACCACCATGTGATATACATGGTGGTGTATATATACCACAAGGCATATGCATCCGGTAAAATTTTACTGTCATTGGCCTAGCCAAGGATCTGTTAGTGCTACAACGTCATGTGACCGCGAATAAACAATACCTTGTAATTGCACTAGCTTGTTTCGGTTTTTATTTGCTGATTTTACTCTTAGAGTATTCAACAGAAAACATATCAACGCATAGGTATTGCTTATATAATCTGGGGGATCCAAACTGGACAAACTTGTATTAGTGGACACGTCGCTCGGCTAAACAAAGAATGAATCTGAAAAATGCGGCAGTAGGCATTTGTGACGATAGAAATCTACGTGTGACTGGCTCAGAGTATCTTAATAAACGTTCGTTGTACCCACACATTTAGCGTGATACAAAATATCACAACCTGGCCTACTCCTCGTGGATTGTGGATTGTTTCTTACCACCTTTGAACAGTCTCCACAACGATCAGCAACAGGCTCATGGGTACTCCTCGTGGATTGTTTCTTATCGCCTTTGAACAGTCCCCACAGCGATCAGCAACAGGCCCATGGGTACTCGTGGATTGTTTCTTATCGCCTTTGAACAGTCCCCACAACGATCAGCAACAGGCCCATGGGTACTCCTCGTGGATTGTTTCTTATCGCCTTTGAACAGTCCCCACAACGATCAGCAACAGGCCCATGGGTACTCCTCGTGTATTGTACGTGTCTTACCGCCTTTGAACAGTCCCCACAACGATCAGCAACAGGCCCATAGGTAGGCCTACTCCTAGTGGATTGTTTCTTACCGCCTTTGAACAGTCCCCACAACGATCAGCAACAGGCGCATGGGTACTCCTCATGGATTGTTTCTTACCGCCTTTGAACAGTCCCCACAACGATCAGCAACAGGCCCATGGGTACTCGTGTATTGTTTCTTACCGCATTTGAACATTGCCCACAACGATCAGCAACAGGCCCATGGGTACTCGTGGATTGTTTCTTACCGCCTTTGAACAGTCCCCACAAAGATCAGCAACAGGCCCATAGGTAGGCCTACTCCTCGTGGATTGTTTCTTGCCGCCTTT
The DNA here is from genome assembly GCA_030265315.1 of Mopalia swanii. Taxonomy (NCBI): domain Eukaryota; kingdom Metazoa; phylum Mollusca; class Polyplacophora; order Chitonida; family Mopaliidae; genus Mopalia; species Mopalia swanii. Next base: position 7,021 of record JARDVA010106550.1, read on the forward strand.
GAACAGTCCCCACAACGATCAGCAACAGGCCCATGGGTACTCCTCGCGGATTGTTTTTTATCGCCTTTGACAGTCCCCACAAAGATCAGCAACAGGCCCATGGGTACTCCTCGTGGATTGTGTCTTACCGCCTTTGAACAGTCCCCACAATGATCAGCAACAGGCCCATGGGTACTCCTCATGGATTGTTTCAATGTCATTTAGGAATAGGGAGAACATAATGGGCGGTAGACACTCGCCTTGCATTAGACCGATTGAATAAAGGAATGAATCGGTGCAATCTCCCTGCCACTTGACACATAGTCTAATATTCTTATAAAGTAATTTAATAATTCTTAACATTTCCAAATCCCTCCTTAACAAACTTGGCCCAGATACATGAGTGTTTTATTGAGTCAAATGCTTTACTATTATCTACAAAACAGTAGTACAGTTATTTTCGTTTGGAGAGATATTAATGTATAATGGCGTTCAGAGCAAATATAGAATCACAGGTACCAAGGCCTTGTTTGGATTCCATTTGAGCATCTTGAGGCCATTGTAATAGTCGTTATTTAACACAAATGAAAAAAATGTTTCTATCTGACCACTAGGGGGATTCCCCGGTAGTTTTTTTTAACATCTTTTAAATATTAGTATGATAATAGACCAGTAGACTTGAAATTCGCCCGATACAACGATCAAATTAAGTCGCCGACATTTAATAAAACAAAAATTAATTAAGAATACCATCCAACCGTGCACTTATATCTCTCTTTAGGATTTTAATTACTGCTACTATTTCGGAAGGCTGTATTTCTTTGTCAACTTCATCAAATATACATGGGAAAATATTAGTGTCATTTTGACGTAGATTATCATCATTAGTAGCCTAGTATTTGTAATGCTTATACCCATATAGTCACTATTACAAGCATAAGCTATATAAATAGAACTATTGCTCTCATTCGAACGACGCGTCACATGCAGTCCGAATGATGACATGTGTTTTGTCATTAAACATTGAGGCTTTGATGTGGTTCAGAAATGCATCTGTGGTAATAGAATTCTCCACACGCTTGACATCTTGAGGAAAGTTGTTGTAAAACATTTTTGGATTAGCTTTTTAAGCAGGTCCAATACACTACCCTTATATACTTGGTAAAAACGTTTTTGATTTTTTTTATAGCTTTCTTATATATAGATTTTAACTGACAAAGCCGTTCTTTAAATTAAACAGCTTTGTGGCGTCTTTATCATCTTTTAGACGTCCAGACATGCATCATTAAACCACGAGTTATCGGCATCACGTGATTCGTGGTTTCCATTGTTTATGTTAACACTTTTGTATTAAATGCAGAAATGAGTTCATCTGAAATAGGGGCAAAACAGGAGGATTTATGATTAACATCGGAACAGTTTTTAACTTATCCTAGTTAATTTTTAAGACTTTCCCCAACCTGAGCTTTATATTCGTCATTCCATTTGAGATTAGCAATGAACTTAGCTGTTGTGTTATTCACACTGTCATGTGAATAAACTGTATCTTAATCACGACTTGCTATATATACCCAACCGGCAGTAGTAACTTTTGTAAAAACCTTAAATATTGACACATTGAAAATGGTTACGTAAGGTTTACGATTTGCAATCTCCGATACCCTCTTTGCCGTTAAATTAACACAACAATTAATGTTCTCTTTCAAGATGAGTCCTGGCTCGGCTGCTAATGCATTGAAAAGCTAGACGGGTTTCAGTGTATCGTGGAGGTAAGAGGCCGTCGCTTGAGGATATCATTAAGGGCGATCAACGATATTCCTGTCTTTGTTGGTCGTCATTGATAAAGCTATATACAATCTATACATGAGATAATAGGAGTAGTGAACTAACTTTGTACTTCGATCTAAGTTCACGCTCTAATGATTCTCATAGCACTGGGAGGCAATTATTCGCATTGAGTATGAAAAAGTACCTCCTCTACAAAGGTCATCACGTGCTGATGTATATGGTGGAAGATGTATACACACATGTAACCGTAGTGCATGAAATTGCAGTGGGAGATTTGTAAATTGTCTTGACGCTTTGAAACTGTTATACAAGTGTGATATTAACCCCACCAGGGTGTCACGGTTCTGTCTAATTTTTTGTTATCCGCCAGAGGGTTTTATTTTCATATCCTTTAACACATGTCAATGTCTGGGATACTCATGTAGATATGGGCCTATTCTTAACATGACCTAGTTTCATGATATACACAGAAACCGGTGTGGAGTAAACAAGCAACAGAACAGCACAAGTTATATATATTATTATATATTATTATATAAGTAAGTAGCCTAAGTGTTTAGGATAGAAACAATTAAGCCAGAGACTAGTAGGCTAAATGTACTACAATACCCATAATTTGTCGGAGGTGGGGTGGGGTGCGGGGTCTGACTGCTGAGATGACAAGACACTTTAGGGGATGGACCAGGTTCCGTCTATAAGCCCCGGAAGCTCTGAGGGTCCTAGCTAAGCTATATTTAGGTCTACTGAGGTCTTCCTACAAATAGCAGAACGCTACCATGATTCTCCACTTTAGCTTCCAATGTCTAGCAATTGCATGACCTTAATTACCCTGACTTAAACCATCTCGTTTTCTCCCTTGTACCATTTTGGGTTAGCCCGACTCATAAAACGACCACTCGATGTCCATTTTCATGTCAAAATCAGCAGCACCACACACACTTAAAATGTCTTTCCGAGGTTATTAGGTCATACGGATTCAACCTTACTTGTTATTCAGAAGCATGCCTTATTATTCTGGACGGTTTTGGGGGGAGTGTTTCACTATTCTTTTCATCTTTAAACTAAGTTCAAGTGTAGGAGCCATTAGGTGTTATTTTTTATTATATAAAGCTATCAAGCTAAGAGTTTTATAACACGTGTGTCAGTTACGTCACAGCTTAAATTGCGCATTTCTTTATCTGCTATTCATTGGAGTGGTGAATCCGTCACCACGGAGATAACACAACTGCATTACAGATATTCTAAGAGTCGACTAGTCATTATTAACTCAAAATGTCGCGTGTATCGTGTCATTATCATGGTGTCAGTGGTGTAAAGCCTAGACGACCCAATAGGTGAAGGTATATGGGGGCCGCCATGCCCCGGAAGCGCTGAGGTTGAGAAAGCCCGTTGAAAAGATGTCAGATTTTTGTGGCAAAGAGATTTGGCCAGACATGTTAATAAGATCGATTTAAATCTATAATTAAAAAAAGAAGAACAAAATCTGGGGACAAGAGCCAGAAGACTTAAAAAGACTATATGCTTTGTATATATATAGCCTATTTAACCGTTACATCAAAGTCACTATCAAATAACATGAATGTACAGGAACTCTACATCACTATTTCAGAATTTGGATCAATGAAAAGACAATTTGTTACCAAACTTCTGGAGGCTGTAAAAACCGCCTTCAACATTGTTGGTATGAATAGACAGAAATAGCATTTAAAGTGAGTATTCCTATCGAACCTTAAATTGGGCAATAACATACAGTATACAGAAATGTATTTTAGGAGAAAAAAAAACATTGTTACAAATATAATGGTGCATGCATGTTTATATTCGCCAAAATCGATATTGGTCAAATGTTTAACGCGTCTTGGCTTAGCTCTACACTGATAAACTGATCGTGCTGAAAGCTTGACTCTATTGTCTGTAAGTGAATGAAAGTTAAAAGGCATCAAAACCTGACATAACAGACGAGATTTCAATTCAGAAAGAGTATTAAAACTCTATAATGTATATACATTTAAATGCCCTGATTTTATTGTGATTAGGGTGATAATTACATCTATTATACTCTGTTAAGATCTATTTAATAAATGTTAGGTCCAGACTAACACATTAAACAATTATAATCGACACATTTATTCAATCGCAACAATTATTAACAACACATTAATAAGTTATCTTCTGTAGACCTTATCCTACATTTTGTAGCTTATACCTTATTCTGATGTCATTCGTTTCCAAATCAGAATCGTTCCAGTAACCTACAACTTTATTGTGTTTTTATACAGGGCCTAAGTAAACGCCACGAATATATCAGACATTAAAAAAATGCTTGGACTGCTCAAAAGTGAAGGGACTAAGCTCCACGCCAGAAAAAGTCACCCATTTTGTATCATTTAACAATTACAGAGAAACATGTTTATAATTTGTTCTGCAACAAATGCCCTGCTTAAGGTTGGTCGGCCCCTTCGAGGTCAAAATTTGTCTGGTTTTTTTTATTTGGTAATACGAAAATTCACATTATTAGCCTGCATTTAGTGAAACAATTATACAAAAATTCCAATTAGAAGTCCTTTAATT
>JARDVA010106882.1:0-11357 GCA_030265315.1 Mopalia swanii
ATGAGTGAGTCACAAGATGTGGCTCCGGCAATTGCGGGGGTGGTTTTTACGAGGTTTCCTCTCAGTTTTCCACCATACTAGGGCAAGGACCAGTTAGAAGTGGACAATCCGTCGTCATATAAGTGAAATACCATTGAGTACGACGTTAAACCCCAATCAAACAAAATCAAACCATTTGATGAAGAATGTATATCAGTTTGTTTGTACTTTGCACCCAGTCTGTTGAATAGAACACCATTACTAGTGACAATTTTTTAGTAATCTTTATTGTGTATCTTTTGTTTTATTCCAGGTATTTACTCTATCGTATCAATTAGAAGATGAGAAGAAGCATGCTAAAATCACTGATGCGTATCATTTAGCCGGTGTATGTTCTGCTTCATTTACAGGTACTCAATGTTTAAGCTTGAATTTACTTTTCAGGAATGCAAAAGGGGCAACATGCTATGTAGTGGTGTGTCTGTGTGGGTGGTTGTAAGGAGCGTCCTGTTGGCTGTTGCCCTGGTGGTCTCCTAGCTAAGGGTCATCAGAAGCCAATTTTGTTTTGTGATGTCTCTATATTGTGTCTTGAGATCGTCTTTGTTTACTGCCTTGGTTTTGAAGGTGGTCTCCTACCCAACCAATTATCAATGAACAAATCAATGAACAAATCAATCAATCAATCATTAAATCATTAAATCATTATCTTTCCAGCGTTTCTGCTCAGGACAATTACTGATGTGGCTTCATTACCTCTGAAATATTTTTCTCTTGGGAGGAGTTATTCACCAAAAGGTATATACATGTAGATATTATCTGTAGTTACGGCACGACATCAGTCCAAGTCACAACCAATCAAAATGAGGCTCCTCCATTTCATGAACTTTGGAGGTGAAAGCATTACCTAAGCATCCATTTTAAACAATGATTTCAAGTTTGTCATAATTGAAGCATTTTGGTTTAGTCTAGACTAATAGTCACCTGACCTCTGCCAAAATTAATATCTGATAAAATAGAAGGAGGCATGATGAGGGACAGGGAGTATACTTCTATTCCTCATCCTCATGATTGAAGGGAGATTTATTTTGCCCAGATGCTCTCACATCTATGAAGCCATACACAAAGCAGATTTCTGTGGCATCTGTATTTTGCAGTTTGGGATTGTCTTGTCACTGTTTGTTTGTGATGTCAAGGCTGGTTTTCTTCGTCACTTTGATATAGCAGTGAAATGAACTTTAACATTTTATAAGAGAGGGTTAGCTGTGCGAAAGGACTTTGGGGATATATTTTAATTCCAAGTACACATGCTCTTTCCATCTCACTTTTTATCAATACCATTAAAATAAATATATATAAACTAACATCAGTAACAATAATAAAACTTTAAATTGATATTTACTATTAATAAGAGTACTGTTTCTCTCCAGATATGAATTATTCCCACGGTCTATATGGTGTTGGACAATCAATACAGGTAAGGGGGTGAGCTTTTGTATTTTACCTTTATTTCTGGATTCAAGTATTTGTATGCCAATGATTGTTCATATAATATCTGACTCGTAACATAGGTGAGTGATAAATTACTAGAATTCTGATACTCCTTCGATTAATCTGATTCGAGCCTCATCCTCAGGTGAATGGGGGAATTCCCATTGGCAAAAGGGAATTCATCAGATGTCCTTCCACTTTCCCACTAATTTAAAAAAGTCAAAATAAGAAGTGGAGCACCTGTTATTCAATATATGTTGTTCTTTGTTCTACCAGGGCCATGTGTTTGTGGGCTGTGATTCTATTGGAGAATGTGATCAGTTCAAAGGTCAGCTGGAGGAGAAGTTACTAGAGTTATACACAGAACTCAACTTACCAGCCAGGTATGTTTTCATTTGGTTGATTTTTCTGCTGAAGCGTTTTTGTAAATAATTGTTTGTGTTGAATTGGTAAATCAATGAACTTAAATAAAAACGAGTCCAATCTGATTAGAACAATTTCAAAATAGCTCTTCAGTATTATGTTGATGCTTTTGTAGATTTGAAACAAAACACCCATACACCACATACCAAATCACTCTACATGACCTTTTACCCACTCACAGTGTTATTCTTCTTTTTACTGGACAATCCATGCAGTGACCTTTTGTGAACCCTACAGTGCCTGACATCTTGGAATTAAACTGTGATAAGACAATATCAAGGAGCTAATTAAGATGTGGTTTTAATCAGATTGTGTGGCGGTTAGGAGGGAGCTTCCTGTTGCCCTGGTGCCCTCGAAGCTCAGTCTTGTGATTGTCCTATCTTGTCATTGTTTGTTTCCAGGGATTCCCTTCTCCCTCTGGGCTGTTGTACAGTGTCTTGTGAGTGAAACAACCTTAAGTATTGTGAGCCTACATCTATAACAGGTGGTTGTTGTGAGCTTCTTGGTGCTAAACAATGTATATGATGTGGTTGTGCTGACATGGTAATCCATCGATTCCAGCTGTCAATCAAATACTTTTTAACCAATCAGATGCTGCCTTTACCTGTCATCCGCCATTTTACCTGACACTCGCCAACCTTTTGGATCAAGTGCTGTGGTCACACTTTAAATCAACTGATTATACACATTTCTGCGAGCCAAGCATTTAATGTATTTCCATCAGGATTATTGTGCATTGGCGAATTGTCAAAACTTCTCACGAATTCTCATGAATACTCTTACATTCATTATCGGGTATAACACCAGTGACATCCCTCAGATCTAAGGAGCATGGCTAAATTGCAGTCAGTGATAGTGCAATTACTGTTGAGTACACCGCCATTATATGAGTGAAATATTGTTGAGCAGGACATGAAACATTGATTGAATCAATGCGCTATAAGGGGTAACATAAAGCAAATCAAAGCAAATATAATATCAATTTGTATTGATATTTTTTACTGTAAATTATCTTTTGACAAATGTTGCATACTGTTCTTGTGTGGTGTCATTGTTTACTGCTAGTGACATAATGACATAACCTTCCCCATTATACACCACCATGTGCTCCTAATAACCTCAAATGCAGCATGAAGCCCCAGTCAGTCAAGTATTTGTCTGTGTGTTGTAGACTGGTCCGTATTGCAGCCCCCGATCTGACCGTAGCGGAGATGTACAGGTCTGAGGTTCAGCTATGGGCTCCAAGCTTACACAAATATATACAAGTAAGTTATTCACTCACTGTTGTTATTGATCTCGGTACCCTTGCTGTATATCTTAGTGGACTGAGAGAGAGGGAGAAGGTCGGGTGGGGTTGGAAACATTGATGTTTTACTTTAGGTGTGTGTCCTGTTTCATTTTGAAGAGTGTCCTGACTGTATTTGTTGTGTTGAACTTAAAAGAGAGGAAAATTAAACTCTCTGACGGACAAAAACACAATGTGATGTAATTAATACCAGACTTGAAGTAGTTTAAAAGTGTCAATTAACAATTAACAAGTCTCCCCGAAAACTTTATGCAGTACAGTTAACCCTTTGAACCCCAGCAGCCGATATATCGGCCATTCTGAGTATAGTAATAACCCCAGCGGCCGCTATGTAACAGCATTTATAAACACATCTCAAATAAACTTCAGATCCAATCAGCAACTCCGTTCTATCTGGCTCTCTGTAAACACATCTGACAGAATCTATTCTTGTACTTAGAAGCAAATTTAAGGCAATTAAAACTGTCCTTCGCCGAGGTTGTGCAACAGGTGTTGAGCTCTGATAAAGGAGACATGGGGGCTGATGATTACCGTAACTTATCAGACATCGAAAGCAAACTTATGTGTAAGTGTTCGAATTGACAGTGTATACATTGAAGCAGCGATAGCGATAGTCCTGCATTACAACATCAACACGCAGCTGGTTATAAATGTGTACGTCGTGCTGGGTTACAGGGCAGAGGGCGCGGTAGCCATGTGAAAGGGGGCGTGCCTTTAGATAAAATGTCAGGCCTGCAAGCCCATCACAGTGGTTGCTGGTTCGACTGTCATGACAAAAAACAACATTAGAGATAATTACAAAACAATACACATGTACCTACAACATTTTTTCCCCAAATGTTCTCATTTTAACAATATAACACACACTTGGAACCTCTGGGGAACCTGGGGTGGGGGTGGGAACCTGGGGTTCAAAGGGTTAAGTACTGGTACATTGACAACTGATGCCCTCCATATGTTGAATGTGTGTGAGACTGAAGAGACTTTATTATCTCCCTTGGAAAATAACTTTAATAATAATGTAATGCTCTCCATAAAAACTCTTGAGTTAGACGAATCAGCTTTGAAGAATTTTTATGAAATAGTCGGTAGACCCCCGGCTGTGGTTGATTGTCTAGCGTTTACCTCGATGTACCACTCACAGGTTGGAATCCTTCTATCGCCCTCAGGTATATGTGTGAGTTACATGATGTGACTCAGGTATGGGTGTTTTTTGCGGGGTTTCCTCTTGGTTTTCCACCATATGTAAGTAAGGCACAGTGTGAAGTGGACAAGCTGTCTTCATATAAGTGAAATACGATGTCAAATCCCAATCAAACAAACAAACATAATTTGCCTCTGTTTTCAAAGTAAAACAGCTCGAAGTAGTAAAATACATGGGCCAATGTCTTAAATTTAAAAAAAGGAGACTATTTTGAGTAATACATACCCCGGACCTGTAAACATAATTTTTAATTGCACTATACGTTTTGTTACAGATAGAATGTATTTGATTGGTTCACAGGTTGGCTATGTGTCTATTATTGGTGATTTTATGAGTCGTCGTTTGAACATCCATGTGGGGGAGGAGTCTCAGATGAGTGACAGTTCCAGGTATCTATGGATGGTAAGTCTGGATTAATATTGACCTGTAAATCAGTTCTGTGGTGTTTTCAAAAATCAAATGTAAGCGAACTTTACTTGCTAAAGTTCTATGAATTATCATTGGTTTATTGACCAGGCACTATGTTTGAAGAGCATCGTTTGTACTAAAAGGGCATTCACTCAGATGACTTGGTTTGATCATTTTACGGCCTTTATATTATGAGTCCTTTCCCTGATTACCGTTAACCAAAAATTGAATGTCGATTTTCAAAAATTTGATAAAATTAACACTTGTTCTCCTTTTATCATCTTGGCCAGTTGGAGTGACCATCCTGTTGTCCTGATGCTGTGAGAGCTATCAACAGACTCAATCTGTTTGTTATTTGTTGTGTCCTGTGATTGTCCTGTCTTGTTCACCCATTAAGCTGGCACATCATCACATGAGTGAAATGACCTTAAGTCAGAGTAAAGCCCAAATCAAACAAATAAACAAACCTTTTATCTTTGCATGTTGATTTAGTGTTATGTCTGTCAATTAGATCAACAGCGAAGAGGCCAATATTAACACAATTTAAAAGTATATATTTAACCCTTTCGCTGCTGGACTGTATAATATGCATATATTCCTTGCTGGATTTAAACATTGTCATTCTAACTTATTGGCGTGAGAAACTTTGAGGTTAAAATACACCATTAATTCTTGGAAATAGAGCATAAATGTTTTACGCCAGTCGCCGATCGGAACACATTGGCATATAATGATAGTTTGTCTATGGTGTTAGTCAGCATAAGCCAGCATCGAAAGGGTTAATAAAATCTCCGATTAAAATTCAATTTTTGATCAGTTAAAAAATATCACCAAAGATATTTCCACATTTTGAGTAGCCTAGAGATTCCTCATGTAAAACCTTTTAATCGTAATCCTTCCTGATATTTTCCTTTGAATCCAGGTGCTGTAGCGTATGGCAGTCTAAAAACGGCGTCAGAATTTAACATTTTGTGAGAGTAAAGGTCATACACGATAATAATTCTCAGGAATTTGGTTCCACTAGAATTATCTGGAAGGTGTATGGTTCACACAAACATTAGTATTTTTTTAGAAAAGTAACGAAACTTTACCAGACATTTTCCTATAGCCATATTAATTGTACATGTACTATGGATTACTGATTCATGATAAAGAATGTTGTTTTTAATCTTGGCCTTGACTGTGTTCATTGTGCTATTTTGATGAGGATAGTCAGATAATGCCCTCATTTCATGGTTTAGTGCTATGTTGACACATTTGACTGATTTCCATTTCTGAAGAAAATCTCATGTCGCATATGGGCATGTGCCAGTAATGACCTTAGTCACTTCCGATTAAGATCACTGCCAACAAATGCCGGAATCTGGACTGGAGCAACTTTTATGGTGCTAAATTTTACGAACTGGTTTACATCCAACTGTAGACTAATAGCTAAAATCAGTCCTCATTCGGTGTGTGTCACGGGTCCCAAGTCTACCAGGGTACCTCACGTGTCACACTGGGTGACTCAGGTTATTGTAGGTGTGCTATATATACATGTAAGCTTTCCTATCAGTTTTTCATAGCATTAAGTGAGGTAAGACAGAGAGAAATATGGCCAAACAAATGTGGTGATCTGTGAATCTGTATGTTGTAGGTTCATGGCTGTATGATGAACATCACACGGGTCCTGGCTGCCTGTATGGAACTCCATTATGACACGGTATGTACTTTTAAAACTCAAATTATGAAATAAAGTAATACAGTATGCACATTTATGTTGGCAATGTTTTCACGGTTAAAACCTAACAATTATCTCATTTACTCTGCTAGTTAAAATACATCTATTAATTGTTTCAAATGTAAATTCAACAAAATATCTACAAAAATACATCTTCATATCACCTTACCTTTTTCATTGTCTTATCACTGTTAACGTCACGATGCCACGATACAAAAACGTCCCATAAGTATCGGTAGGGTTAATTGATTAATTGGTGTTTGACGTCGTGCTCAATGGTATTTTCAAATGTAAATAATTTTGGAAAATTAATGTTCCTCCAGTGCTATGTAAAAATAGCATTGCTACTCTCCAAACAAACTGTCCCTAGTCAGAGGACGCAACAGTTGGGAGATTAGGTTTAAGAGGTTTCAGGTATTGATGCAAGGAACAGTGTGAAATGGACAATCCTTTGTCTTATTATTAAGTAAAATGCTCTTGAATACGGCATTCAACCACCAATAAAAAAATCAAACAACCCTAATGCTTCAAGGAGTTTATTGGAAATGATGTCCATGAAATAGGGTTTGGAGATTTAACTTGCTGCAATTATGTTCTGTTGTTTCTTCTCTTGTAGGAACATTCAATGTTTAATCTTCCTACAAAGGTACAGAAACATTCTGTTATTCAAGGTTTATGAATCAGTGGTGGCTGTCTAGAGCACTTGAAATTGACTGTGAAGAATTAGGTCTGATTGAGCTTACGAATCATGCTAGAGCAGTGTATTCCTCAGACTGTACAGGAGGATTAAATGCAATCCCCACAATGTACAGGATAAAAAAAGTGCAATCCCCACATTGTACAGGATCATTAAGTGTAATCTTCACATCGTACAGGTTTATCAAGTGTAATCCCTACATTGTACAGGATGATAAAGTGTTATCCCCACATCATACAGGATGATGAAGGGCAATTCTCACATCGTACAGGATGATAAAGTGTAAACCCACGAATCATACAGGATGATAAAGATTAATCCCCACATTGTAAAGGATTATAAAATGTAATCCTAACTTCGTACAGAATGATAGAGTGTAATCCTCCCATAGTACAGGATGATAAAGATTAATCCCCACATTGTACAGGATAATTGAAATTAATCCCAACATTGTACAGGATTATAAAATGTAATCCTAACTTCATACAGGATGATGAAGAGTAATCCCAACATTGTACAGGATAATAAAGAGTAATCCCCACATTGTACAGGATTATAAAATGTAATCCTAACTTCGTACAGGATGATGAAGAGTAATCCCAACATTGTACAGGATAATAAAGAGTAATCCCCACATTGTACAGGATTATAAAATGTAATCCCAACATTGTACAGGATGATAAAGTGTAATCCTCACATCGTACAGGATGATAAAGTGTAATCCTCTTATACAGGATGATAAAGTGTAATCCTCACATCGTACAGGATGATGAAGTGTAATCCCACATTGTACAGGATGATGAAGTGTAATCCCCACATGGTACAGGATGATAAAGTGTAATCCCCACATCGTACAGTATGATAAAGTGTAATCCTCACATGGTACAGGATGATAAAGAGTAATCCCCACATTGTACAGGATGATAAAATGTAATCCTCCCATAGTACAGGATGATAAAGTGTAATCCTCCCATAGTACAGGATGATAAAGTGTAAGCCTCACATCATACAGGATTGTAATCCTTACTTCATACAGGATGATGAAGTGTAATCCTCACATCGTACAGGATGATAAAGTGTTATCCCCATGTTGTACAGTATTATAAAGTGTAATCCCCACATCATACAGGATAATAAAGTGTAATCCTCACATCATTCAGGATAATAAAGTGTTATCCCCATGTTGTGCAGGATGATGCATATCACATTCAATCTTATTCAATGCTTGTTATCCTTTTTCTTCAATTGGCTGAGAAGGATTCCCCTCAGCATGTCATTTGATGGGTGAATATGGAACTCTGTACCTGGTGTGCCTTCACTTCCCAAGGGCCCTCCAACCTATAGATTAGGAATATTTCCAAAAATTGGTTATGCTAGCACTAGGTAATAAAGATGATAAAAATTGTATAATATAATCTAGATAAACTCTCACAGACGAGTTTTTCAATGTGTGCTAACATTGAGTATATTTATAGCACCAACACTGTATACTGGGAGCTCTGGATGTATCAGAAACTTTTGTTGACAAGGAGCCAGTAATGTAAGAGGCATACAGTGATAAAGCTAATTTGTTACCAACTACACAAGTGGAATTTCCCAAAGGTTTGGTGAAACTAGCCCATTTTCCTTTTTGATTTAAGATGTCTTGAATATATCTACACTATGTCAAAATCGACCAAGAAAGAGTCATAGCAAGAGTCATAAAAATAACTTAATCAATCCATTGATTGATAGTGACCGCTGACAACAAGGGGGTTGAGCTAAGCTTCCTGGTGCTCTCAGAGTTACGATCAGCACAATTTCTCTTATTGCATTATTGTATAATGTCTGCATGAGAAGAAAACAAAATTTAATCCTCTGCTTTAATAGGGTCCTAAATGTGGCATAGGTTTCCCCTGTATCAAAGTAGTTCTCAGCAGGTGAGATTCCCTAGAGACAGTATTTTCACTTGATTGAACGTCCTATAATCCTATCAACCTTCATCTTATCAACCTACATCATATCAACCTTCATCATAACAACCTTCATCTTATCAACCTTCATCCTATCAACCTTCATCTTATCAACCTACATCATGTCAACCTTCATCTTATCAACGTCCATCCTATCAACCTTCACCCTACCAACCTTCATCATATCAACCTTCATCCTACCAACCTTCATCTTATCAACTTTCATCATAACAACCTTCATCTTATCAAACTTCATTTTATCAACCTTCATTTTATCAACCTTCATCATATCAACCTTCATCCTATCAACCCTCATCTTATCAACCTACATCATATCAACTTTCATCGTATCAACCTCCATCCTATCAACCTTTATCATATCAACCTTCATCTTACCAACCTTCATCTTATCAACCTCCATCCTATTAACCTTCATCTTATCAACCTCCATCCTATTAACCTTCATCTTATCATCCTCCATCCTATCAACCTTCATCTTATCAACCTTCATCATATCAACCTTCATCCTATCAACCTCCATCCTATCAACCTTCATCTTATTAACATCCATCCAATCAACCTTCATCTTATCAACCTCCATCCTACCAACCTTCATCCTATCAACCTTCATCCTACCAACTTTCAACCTCCATCTTATCAACCTACATCCTATCAACCTTCATCTTATCAACCTCCATTATCAACCTTCATCTTATCAACCTGCATCTTATCAACTTTCATCCTATCAACCTCCATCGTATCAAATTCCCTCCTATCAACCTCCATCGTATCAACCTCCATCCTATCAACCTTCATCCTATCAACTTTAATCCTATCAACCTTCATCCTATCAACTTTAATCCTATCAACCTTCATCTTATCAACCTCCATCTTATCAACCTCCATCCTATTAACCTTCATCTTATCAACCTCCATCCTATCAACCTCCATCTTATCAACCTCCATCCTATCAACCTTCATCTTATCAACCTTCATCCTATCAACCTCCATCCTATCAACCTTGATCTTATCAACCTCCATCCTATCAACCTTGATCTTATCAACCTCCATCCTATCAACCTTCATCCTATCAACTTTAATCCTATCAACCTTCATCCTATCAACTTTAATCCTATCAACCTTCATCTTATCAACCTCCATCTTATCAACCTCCATCCTATTAACCTTCATCTTATCAACCTCCATCCTATCAACCTCCATCTTATCAACCTCCATCCTATCAACCTTCATCTTATCAACCTTCATCCTATCAACCTCCATCCTATCAACCTTGATCTTATCAACCTTCATCCTATCAACCTTGATCTTATCAACCTCCATCTTATCAACCTTCATCGTATCAACCTTTATTCTACCAACCTTTATCTTATCAAATTCCATCCTATCAACCTCCATCCTATCAACCTCCATCTTATCAACCTCCATCTTATCAACCTTCATCCTATCAACCTCCATCCTACCAACTTTCAACCTCCATCCTATCAAACTTCATCTTATCAACCTTCGTCCTATCAACCTTCGTCCTATCAACCTTCATCTTATCAACCTCCATCCCATCAACCTACGTCCCATCAACTTTCACCCCATCAACTTTCACCCCATCAACTTTCACCCCATCAACCTCCATCCTATCAGCCTCTATCCTATCAACCCTTATCCTACCAACCTTCATACTAACCTCCATCCTGTCATCATTCATCCTATCAACCTTTATCCTACCAACCTCCATCATTCCAACCGCCATCCTATCAATCTTATTCATATCAACCTTAATCCTATCAACCTTCCTCCTATCAACCTCATCCTATCAACCTTCATACTATAAACCTCCATCCTATCAACCTTCATACTTTCAACCTTCCTCCTATCAACCTCGTCCTATCAACTTTCATACTTTCAACCTTCATGGTATAATGCTCATCCTATAAACTTTCATCCTATCAACCTTCATATGATCAATCTTCATCCTATAAACCTCCATCCTATCAACCTTCATCCCATCAACTTTCATCCTATCAACCGTCATACTATCAACCTTCATCCTATCATCCTTCATCCATTCAACCGTCATCCTATACACCTTCATCCTATACACCTTCATCCTATACACCTTCATCCTATACACCTTCATCCTATTATCGTTCATCCATTCAACCGTC